>CM047586.1:4627343-4703280 GCA_026184515.1 Peronosclerospora sorghi | reverse complement strand
TGTGCCCTAGCGCCCCTTTGTTGTTGAGTATGATACCAAGGGCGCATGACTTTTCGTTGGCTTCACCGCCATGAACGGACCCGCCGTTGTACTAGTAAGTTGCGTCTGTGTCTTGACTCCCTTATTGTAACGGGGTTACATTCGGGTAACACTGAGTGTTGGTACATGAGTACACCACGGTTGCGGTCAGTATTGACCGGTTTGAAAGGTTTCGAACCATTGGTTATTTTAACCAATGAGGGCATGAGCCCTTGGGTGGTGGCGCGTCAGCCATCCACGTGTCGGTACACAGGTGTGTACACTACATTTTAGCTAGGTACGAATTAGGAATATTCTACTTAGTATTACATATAGTTTATATTAGTTTAAATTAATTTAGGCTAATTACATATTAAATATATTCAGTTTACATTTCACTCTATTTAGCGGATGCGCGACCTCGACCGGTCGCGCGCGCAGTGAGTGTTGTAGGTAAGAGGGAGTCCTCCCTTTACTTACATCCCATAAAGGGAATACAGCCGTAAAGTCTAAGTCGTAAACTAACCCGGGAATCTTGACCCCGAGTAGGAGAACTCTCCTACTAAGCCCTTTACAAGCGCGTATCGGCTAAGTAGCGGTAGCTACCGCTTTAAAGAATAGTATTCCTCTGTGCGCTAGCCGCACCGTGAGTATACGCACCGGCTACATCTGGTAGCACTTGTAGTCAATCCAACACCTGTGTTGGTAGACTAGGCATCCTCTGCAAAGGATGAATCAGGACGATTGGGACAGTTTGACCCTCGTCCAGCAGGAAGCCTTTAAAAGGCTGTTACCCTTAACGGGGGAAGAAGGCATGAAGCTCCTAGTGGAGCAGGGCCTTGAGGCCGTAAAGGCAAATGTAAATGCCCTCATCGCTCATGAGGCGAGTTGCGGTGGAGGTCATTCCACGGGGGTGCGCCCTCCATTATCGTTTAAGATAAAGGAGTTCACCGGAGAGAAGGGTGACAACCTTTATGTTTGGATGCGAGAGGTCGAAACGGCCTTCGCCACAGCGAACATGACCGCTGATCACTTGCAAGTGGGACTTGCATTGACCCATCTTACGGGCAAAGCCCGTACATGGGCGCTTACATGCCCGGAACCAGTCACGGACGTGTTTCCAACATGGAAGGTCCTTAAGCAGAAGCTAATGGACATGTACGCAACGCCTGATCTGGTTTTCCAGAATCAACTGGCGTTCTTGAGGTGCCGTCAAGGCACTAAGTACCTGTAGATTTATATCCAGGAGCTTAAGACCCTGTTGGCAGGGATGTCCGCGAAAGCGTATTCGGACGATGTGTCCATCCCCGTCTTCATGGGAGGCCTGAGAGAAGGGCCAGCACGTTCGGAATTGTTCCGATGTCGACCCGAATCCCTGGAGGAGGCATTCAAGATGGCGTTCAACGCCGAGAGGAACTTCCGTTCCTCTAAGGTGGGTCCTGAACCCATGGACCTGAGCCAGGTCGAAGCGGAGGAGAAACCTCCCGCTAAGATTCACTCTGACTCTTTTCCACAGAGCTTCGAGGCAGAGCTCTTAGCCATGTTGCAGCGGCGTGGGCCGCTGAGATGCTTCCTGTGTGGGAGCACGGATCATCTGAGGAGCAGATGTCCGAAAAATCCCCAGCGAGACACTCGCTACAAGGGACCAAGGGTGGGGAAAAAGCCCTCGCCCAAGCCGTCGGGAAACGACGGCTCCCAGTACGTGCGGGGAGCCCTACTGGGGTAGCCCTCAGTGATGTTAAACCTCAGGGTAGGGGAAGACAGCACAAAGCCCCGAGGGAAACGGTGCTTTCTAGCACCGAGTTGGTGTACCATCCAGAGTTTCTGGTCGTCCTTGCGGACGTGAAAGGATTTGATATGCCTTGGAGAGTCTTGATAGACTCTGAAACGTCTGACAATTATGTCAGACGGGCTTCTGTAGAGAAGAGTCGGAGGTATGCCGAGACCCTAGAGGCACGTTCTTGTGACGTTGTCACGGTCCGTCTTGCGACGGGCGTACAGGTTTCTGTACCCAAGGTCTCGATTGACCTTAAGCTAAAGTTTGCAGACTTCGACAGCTTAGAACGTTGCCTAGTCCTGGATTTGGACTCGAGGTATGACCTCATTCTGGGCATGAAGTGGCTGGAACGCCACGAGCCATGGATAGACTGGAAGTCTAAGTCCATTGGCTCAACGCACCCGCGGTCGGGTGAAGCATTGGCGAGTCATGAACCCACCTTTGCTCGATCGCAAAAGCGATTCTGGAGTGAGATGCCAGAGATTGGGATGTCTGAAATGATCATTCCCAATGGTGTTAAGGAAGATTTCCTTAACGAGGAGGATTCGGCGGTTAATCCCCGCGCCGATATAGGCGAGACTGGTGAGTCGCCAGTGATAGAGGTGGAATCCTCTGAGGGTAAGCGCGAGGCGCTTAGAGAAGAGACCCGAAGTTCGTCTCTTCTAAAGGTAGGAATTGATTCAGACCACGCCGTGTCCGGCGAACAAGTTGCGACTCCAGTGGTAGGGGTAGAGACCCCTGTGGTTAAGCGCGAGGCGCTTTCAAGCGAAGAGACCCGAAGTTCGTCTCTTTCGCACATCGGAAATGATTCCGATTACGCCGTAATAGGTGAGACCGGCGAGTCACCGGTGGTAGAGGTAGAGACCTCTGTGGATAGGCGCGTGGCGCTTCCAATAGATGGGGCAATTGACTCCCCCAATCTGGGTCTCGGGATGAGTCCCGAGGCCAGTAGTCAGCAGTCCTACAGGATGCTGAATAGTGTGACAGGTGTTGGCACAGAAGGCGTAAGCCTGGAACGGTTGCCTGGGGTAGGCGAACTGTTGTCGTTGGAGGAGATGTCCTTCAACGAGTTTGAGACTGCTTTGAAAGCAGATTAAATCGATGAGGTTGTCGTATTAAGTCCGGAAGAGGAGTTGAACTCCTCATCCACGATGGACGAGTCAGTTTTGGTGAAAACCAAACAGGCATTAAATGCCCGAAGCGGCCTCAAGATCCTCGCGGATCCTGAGGATCCTTACCATTCTTTATTAAGGAATTTGGATATGTCATTAGTGACAACCCGCCGATGGGGTTACCACCGGATCGGGGAGTCCGACACGAAATTGATTTGGTTCCTGGAACCAAATACTGCGTCACTAGACAGTGACCTCTCCCTAAGGAACAATGCGACGTCATCGACGCATTCTTCAAGGGGAAAGAAGAGGCAGGGATGGTACGGGAGAGTAAGTCTCCCCACTCATCTCCCACTTTTTGTGTTCGTAAACCGAACGGAAAGTGGCGCATTGTGCATGCGTATAACAAGCTGAATGCAGCTACTGTACCCATGCAGACTCCGATTCCTCGGAAGGATGTCCTCCAGAACAATATGGCGGGCTGTACTGTGTACAGTGCCTTAGATCTGGTAGACGGGTATTATCAGGTGCTCCTGCGAGCGTACGATATTCCGCTGACAGCGGTTAGCACGCCTAGTGGCATGCTGTGGGAGTGGCTTGTTATGCCACAAGGGCTTTCAAATGCACCAGCGACTTTCAATCGCTTGGTGACTCAACTCTTCCGCCCTCATAGGAATTACGCTCAGACGTACTTCGACGATATATTCGTCCATAGTCGTGCGGAAGGTGACTCGTCTGAAGTTCAGACGCACCTGATACACCTTCGAGCAGTGCTCGAATGTATGCGAGAGCATAAGTTATATGCAAACGCATCCAAGTGTATCTTTGGTGATGAGGAAATTCCTTTCCTCGGATGCTTCATCGGTAAGGATGGAGTGCGGGCGGATCCCGCGAAGGTGAAAGACATTGTGGAGTGACATTAGAATGTAAATATTAGAGATTTACGGAAGTGGATTGGATTAGCCAACTATCTCCACAAGTACAGCGAGAACTACGCTGAAATGGCGAAGCCATTGACCGACCTTCTTAAGAAGGATGTTGATTGGTGTTGGGAAACTGAACACGAAAACGCTTTTGAAGCGGTTAGCGGTTAAGGGGGCTTGTTAAAAGCTCCCGTTCTTGCTCTCCCAGACTCTGGGAAACCATTTAGTGTCGTCTGCGACGCCTCCGATTTCGCAATCGGATGTGCTTTGTTACAAGCAGACGATGCAGGAAGGGAACGCGTAATCTCGTTTGAGTCGAGGCAGCTTAAAGCTGCGGAACGGAATTATCCCGTTCATGACAAGGAGCTACTTGCAATGAAGTATGCTCTTGTAAAACTTAGGGTTCACCTACTCGGCTCAAAGCCATTCGTGGTTTATACTGACCACGCGTCCTTACGGACAGCGACAAAGTCGCCTCATCTCTCGCAACGGATGGCTCGTTGGCTCTACTTTTTTGCGGAGTACAACTTTGAGGTTAAGTATAAACCTGGCAAGCAAAACGTGCTTGCAGACGCGTTGTCGCGTCGTAGCGAGCCCGATTGCGAGCTCGCTCACGCGACATTCGTCACCACATCTGTGGTGGATCTCATACGCCAGGCGTATGAGAAAGACCCATAGTGTACGGCGCTTATCAGCGCGTTAGCTGAAAAGGGTCTTGGCTCGTCTGAGCCAACCCTGTCAAGTCGAGCTAAAGCTCGTTTACACCGTTACAGGTACTGTGACGGTCTGCTATTTTATAGCACGAGCGCGGAGGACACTCCGCGGGTGGTAGTTCCTCATAATGAGGAACTGAAGTATAGAGTCCTCTTTGAGGCACGACGCCCCTACCGGGGGTCATTTAGGTCGGGATAAGACCTAAAGCGCATTAAGCGCTTTGTATTGGTGGCCCAATATGTATAAGTGGGTCGGTGCGTATATACGCACCTGTGAGACGTGTCATTGGGTAAAACCCTCTGCAAGTTCAGCTGCGCCTTTGGCGAGCTTATCGGTTCCAACGGAGTGTTGGAAATCCATTGGCATGGATTTTATCTTCGGTTTTACGAAGGATAAGGCCGGGAACACCGGCATATTGGTCTTTGTAGACCGTTTGAGCAAGATGGATCACCTGGCGGCGGTGCCAGAGTCCATAGATGGAAAAGGAACAGCGAAAGTGTTCCTAGACCGTGTCTTTTGACAGCATGGTCTACCCGATTCCGTTGTGTCGGATCGGGATCCCCGTTTTACGGGACAGTTCTGGGGAGCGTTGTTTAAGGTGCTAGGCACCAAGCTCCTCATGTCCACTGCGGATCATCCGCAGACGGACGGTCAGACGGAACGCGTTAATAGCGTTGTGGAGAATATTCTCCGGAGTTTATGTCCGGATTCTCCAAAGAGTTGTAGTGAGATGCTTCCGATGGTTGAATTTGCTATCAACAATTCGGTACATGCATCTACGGGGTTTACCCCGTTTTACGTGAACGGATTGGTGAATCCGAGGGTTCCATTAACGCCACATGTGTGTGGCCCAGGGCTTGAGGGGGGAGGATTCCCCGATGTCAGCCCTGTATCTGTGCGAAAGCACATCGATAAGTTTTTATCGACGCGCCTTAGTGTCTTACGACACGTCTGCAATGCCATGGCGGAAAGCCAAGACAAGCAGAAGGAGCAAGCTGACCGAAAGGGGCGGCGTAACAAAAAGGTATACAAAGTAAGAGAAAGTGTTTTATTAAACGCTAAAAATCTTCCTACACATGCAGTTTCAAATGTGTTGCACAATAAACTGCGCCCCAGGTTTGTGGGGCCCTTTAAGGTGTTAGCCCGAAAGGGCTTGTCGTACACCTTGGATATTCCGAAGGCGATGCGTACGCATCCAACATTTTATGTGGGTATGCTTAAGCCATACCAGAACCCGGAGGCGGGTCCCCTCTCGGAGGAGGGTGAGAAACAGGATAGCCGAAAGGCGCAACAGGTCGGAACATCTACGACAGGATTGATATACGACCCTGAAGCTCCGCAACGAGAGTCTAGAGAGAGGCAAGCCGCTCCTCGATGCGTTCATTCGCACTCCCCTCGTTGCGGAGTTCTGAGCATCTTGGATGCGAAGGCTGTGCCGATCACAGCGCTCGTGGAAGTCACGCCGCAATAGCGCGACCCCCTCCTCCAGTGCACGATACGGAGGGTACTCCACATTATCATGTGTAACGCCTGATGGCACGAAGCCATCACCGGGGTGAGACCAAGTACCTGGTGAAGTGGAAAGGGTATCCACATTCCCAAAACTCGTGGGAGTACGAGACTCCCCTGCGGCAGGATTGCCGTGACGTCGTTGACGCTTTCGAGCGGGAGAATCCCACTGAGAGTCAACGACCAAAGGGGCTGAAGAAGCCCCTTCACTCCCAATAGCTGGGAGTTCGCCGGAGGCAGATGATGTGCTTGCATTGCTCTCCGGCACCACATCGAGAGCAGAGCGCGTATAATAGGAGGCAGGCTATTGCACTTGCGCTTTGGCCTGATCATAGGCCAAGCGTAGCGCTCTCTCTCCCGAACGTCGTGTTCGGAAAAGCTGTTGTACAGCGCATCGAAACTGGGGAGGTGTTTCTCCCTTTCCGCCCAGGCGCGGAACGCCTGTTTTGCGTCTTCGACGCTTTCGTCCCTCAGGAGAACAAGGGGAATATCGCGGAGAATATCCACGAGGACACCGCGTGCCTGTTTCCCGAGGCGCGTCCGGTAGGACTTAACGGAATAATGTTTGGGCGTTAGTAGGCGTGCCCGGAGCTGGTTCCGATGTGCAATTTCACGCGGCATTATAGCCGCTGGTCTAGGGGTATAGGAGGCTAAACCCCTCTTGACCGCGTTCTTAGCCCTCTTTTGAGGGTCGCGAGGTTCCTTCCGTGCCCGTGCGGCACGTCGGGCCTCTTGAACCAAGGACGGTTCATTGGTGGTGGTTGCCTTTGGCAACCTGGAGGTATCACACCTAGCGGGTAACGGTGGCGCACGAGTTAGCGCGTTTTCCCCACGTGTGGGGAATGGGTTGGATGACTGATAGCGCCGTTCGGCGCTATCAACATGGCCAGCCGTTGGGGAGAGCTCCCCAAGGGCGTCCACTTCCGAGCTGTTGGAATAGTTTGCGTCCATAGCACCGCTGAAGGTGTACAGTGGACAGAGAGAGGTACTGGCGTTGGAGATCTCCAACAAGATTTTGATGGGGGAGGATGTAACGGGGTTACATTCGGGTAACACTGAGTTTTGGTGTACATGAGTACACCACGGTTGCGGTCAGTATTAGCCGAGTTGAAAGGTTTCGAACCTTTGGTTATTTTAACCAATCAGGGCAGGGGCCCTTGGTGTGGTGGTGTGTCAGCCATACACGTGTCAGTACACAGGTGTGTACACTACATTTTAGCTAGGTACAAATTAGGAATATTCTACTTATTACATATAGTTTATATTAGTTTAAATTAATTTAGGCTAATTACATATTAAATATATTCAGCTTACATTTCACTCTATTTAGCGGACGCGTGACCTCGACCGGTCGCGCGCGCAGTGAGTGTTGTAGGTAAGAGGGAGTCCTCCCTTTACTTACATCCCGTAAAGGGAATATAGCCGTTAAGGCTAAGTCGTAAACTAACCCGGGAATCTTGGCCCCGAGTAGGAGAACTCTCCTACTAAGCCCTTTACAAGGGCGTATCGGCTAATTAGCGGTAGATACCGCTTTAAGGAATAGTCTTCCTCTGTGCGCTAGCCGCACCGTGCGTATACGCACCGGCTACACTTATGCACTGCTGACAGTTTGTCTCCACAATCTATTTGCTTTGTTATATCATGTGCCCTAGCGCCCCTTTGTTGTTGAGTATTTGACCAAGAACCAGCGACGGCGGCTCAAGAAGCGTAGCGAAAATTTTGACACACTCCCTCGCCTCTCTGAGTTAAATGAATTTCAACGCAAACACGCCATCCAATTACGCGCCGGACTATAGCAGCCGTCATGAGTGGCCGAAAACACCAATTCCGATAAGCGAGACTACCCGTAAACAAGGTGTGAGTGCTCTACTTAGCTGATTCAGGGATGCAGTGTCAGGAAATGTGCGAGTATGCTGCGGCCGAGTTGTGCGGCCAGATTGCTTCGATTTGTTTTATTGGTGACAAAAGTGTCTAAAGTGTGGCTCGAAAAGCATGAGCTGCCACTGAATGTACTAATGAACGCTCACGTTGTCATGACCACGGAGCCTGCGGTCATTCTGTATGCGACCGAGGATCTGCGTTTCGACAATAGTTCGTTTGTGGCTGATGGTCATATGCGCTTCTTTGCGGGATTTCCCTTGATTACATCGGATGGATATGTTGTAGGGTCATTTATTGTCACTGACCCTGTAACAGGACTGATCCTGTTACAGGCTTACACTGTATTTTGCGAGGAAGCGCGCAATACAATAGGGCAGGATTAGTTGATAACAACTCATCCTATAGTAAAAGTAAATATAAATATTTACTTAGTTTCTAGAACGCAAAATAAGAGTGTTTATTTAATGGGTGGTTTAGAGGCTAATAGTATAGTAACTAACTAATTAATATAATAATATCAAGTCTTTAACTAAATGTACTATTAGTTAACGTGCAAGATTCGGTATTTATACCGAATCGACTTTTCCTTCTTAGATTATAATAACTTATAATCTCTTATTTAAATTTCAGACAACGCGTCTGAAATTAAACTGTGATATTCTAACTTGAATATCAACTATGTAATGGCCCCCATTACATCACCCCCCACTTAAGGTGGTTGGCCAATAATAATTCTTATTTTGGCCAATCATGGTTGGCACTTGTTGGTCAGAATTTCTCATATACCAACGGATTGACCATCGACTCGATGGTCAATACACACGGCGGCGGTGCTCTAAAGAGCACTTCTGAAAACAATGAAGGAACTTCTTCCTCCGCCTCAGCACTAGGTGCTGAGGTGTTGAGTGACAACGGTGACGCTGCATTAGCAGCTTCAACTACGCAAAAGTCGGAAGCCGTACCGTCTTCGACCACAGATGCTTCTAAGGCGGCATCTGACAAGAAACAGGGAGATGTTGCTAATGCAACATCTCGCACGATGGCAACTTCCGAATGGCGTGTTGCCAAGAGGGCCATGTTCGGGAGTTCTGACTCCGAACAAAGTGATGGGGATACAGATGTCCCCACTAAAGGATCTAGCGAGTCGAAACTCGCTAGGTGTTCATCGCCTAGCAGCGATGACGACTCTGGTGTCGCTGTCAGCTATGACAGCGACAATGATTATCACAGGTGGTTGCGGGAACGCAGAGCCCCACTTGGACCAAGTACTTCTCCACGTCGGGGTGATTTAACCCCGGCGCGTGGTGTTGAAGCAGGCGGTGCTCCGCCTGATAAAAGGGCTCGAACAGAATCGGCGGCTCCCGCTTCTAAAGCGTATCATCGTACGGAACCACATGTTCCGTACAGAGTGGGGTTTTGGACCCCTGGCTGGGCTATTGCCCCCAACAGTGGCGGTCACCGTAAACGGGACTGCCAGTATGCGTTGTTCTATATCAACGTGCTGGATGACTGCGAAGACATCCAGTCACGTCGATTCGATCGAAGTACAGACGATAGACGTCTGTACTTTATTGACCTCTTTTTTTCCAGGTTCGATATTATTCGAGCCGGAAAGGGTCAAGGAAGAACAGGGAAGATAAAGACGCCCTGACTCAGAGTTGGAATGCTTTTGTTGACAACTACAACAAAATCCCAGATGATTACGTGAATAAAGTTCACGTAATGCGCGAGCGCTTTTTAAAGCACTCACGAACAGGAAAAATGGAATACATCCATTTTGCTTGCATCAAAGAAAGGTTAAAGTGTGGTGTCCCTTCTCACCTCGTTTGCCCGCGGTGTACGCAGGGCGCTCCTCGTCTGTCAGAGGAGGAGTTGCGGGGGTACGGTGGCTTTTCCGTACCCGCCGAAATTCAGGGTTTAATTGATACCCTAAATGCATCAACACCTACTGTTGATGCTACTTCGCATTATGAGTTTGAGACTTCTTTTCAAACTCAGTCAAAAGGTCTGGGTCGTCGTCCCTCAGAACCTCAATCGGTTTTTCAAGAGTCGAACTCTTGGGGATATCCCAGCCAGCGTACCAAGTACTCGGTACGCTGCCCCTTCTTCAAAGGCACCGAGCGCTTCGAGATCAAGCGCTCGAGGATATATCGCTTATTCCCCTGATTATCAATCAGAGGCGGCGGAGGTTGAGAATTACCTCGCCGTTGTTGTTGCGGAGCATGGTTCTTCGCTCCGCAAGCTCGAGGAGGGTTATTCCTCCTTGAGCAGCGATATGTCTCACTGTGTGAAGACATATCGGTCTCTTCGCGAGGATGTCCGCGACATCCTCGGGGCGCACACTGCCCTCCAGCAGAAGAATGATCTTCTGTACATTGATCTTTCCCGCTATAAGGGAGATCTCGATCGGCGCACGGCTGATCTTGAGCAGTCGAAGGCGGAGGTAACGACTCTCCGCTCTGCTCACCAACGGCTGGAGGCCGATTACAAGTCTCTCTTGGGAGACTTGGAGAAGCACGGCATCTTCCGGGGCTCTGCGTCTCGTCGTAATACGAAGACGAGTGATACGGCTTGAGCCGTCCAACATAGAATGTTGGGTGAGGCCGAATTTCTGTGGGAATGTCTAAGGTATAGTCATTCCGCCGAATCTCTTGGACCTTGAAGGGTCCAATGTACTTAGGAAGCAACTTCCGTGTAGGAAAGTTGCTTATTGCATGTGTAGGCAAATTAGTAGTACTTAGTAATACTAATTCATCTTTAAGAAAGGTGTTCTTGTTCTTCCTTCCTTGTTTATCTGCATTTTGCTTCTGCTTATCAAAAGCAGAGACAAGTGCATCTTTTACATAGCGTATTACAGCTTGGCGCTGTAATACGAATTCATCTACTGCTTTATCAGCAGTAGGTGCATTGTCCTCGTTGTCTGCAGCCATTGCTGCAGACACATATTCATCGTATGCAGCTTCAGTTTTAATTGAAGCTGCTTCCGCTTCTACTGTATTTTCAGTAGAAGGGACATCGTTTTGTTCACAAGTTGCAGTCGCAACTTGCGCATTGACTCGCTCAAAATTTGAGCGGGTCCCTCCCCCACTTAGATTTGGCGTACCGCCAAGTAAAGCTGGGGTTTGTGGATGCCTTAAGGCATTCACGTAGAACGGTGTATGCTTAGTTGAAGCATGCACCGAATTGTTAATCGCAAATTCAGTGAGTGACAGGTAGTCACTCCACTGTTCAAAGGCATGTGCGTATGATCGCAACATGTCTCCGAGAACGCGGTTAACCCGTTCCGTCTGCCCATCCGTTTCCTGATGGTCCGCAGTTGACATCTTCAACTGGGTTCCCAACAATGAGAACGTTTCTTGCCAGAAACGTCCTGTAAATCTCGGATCTCTATCCGAGACAATGTCTTCCGGCATTCCGTGCAAACGGAATACCGTATCAACGAATATCCGCGCTGTTTGAGCGGCGGTTACGCTCACTTATACTGCAGTAAGATCTACCATCTTACTGAAACGGTCTACAAAGACCACTATTCCAGTCTTCCGACTATTGTCGGGTGGAAGACCGAATACGAAGTCCATTGAAATGGACTTCCAACACTCTGTCGGAACCGGCAGAGATTGCAGCGGAGACTGTGCAGACTGCGCAGGTTTAACGCTCTGGCAAATCTTGCAATCTCGTACTTATTTCCGTACCCACTTGTACTGGTTTCGCCAGTAAAAGTCACGTGCGAGAGAAGCGTATGTCTTCTCTTGACCTTGATGCCCCGAAATCGGTGCATCATGATACTCAAACATAATTTGATGTTTGAGATCATCGTCGTTTGGAACGACGATGCGACTTTCATCTTTTTGGTCTGTGCTGTAAAGCAGCAGACCATCGTGCAGTCGATATCGATGCACGCAAGCGCGGAGGAACTCTGGGAGCTCGTCGCGCTTCTCACTTGATTGATTACGTAAGTAATCAATCAACAGACGTGTCTCCTCGTCTGTTTTGTACGCCTCGCGTACTTGTCGTAATAATTGACGACGACAAAGCAGTGAAACGGATAGCGTTTGCACTGGCACCTTCGGTTACGGACGGTTTCGTCTCGTAATCGGGCCTTCGTGATAGCGCCTCCGCTATCACGTTCAACTTTCCGGGTTTGTATTCAACCGTAAAGTTGTACTCAGCAAAGAATGACAGCCATCGAGCCATTCTTTGAGAAATGTGTGGTGAATTCACGGCCGTGCGTAGCGACGCATGGTCCGTGTAAACCACAAACGGTCTATCTCCCAATAGATAGATCCGAAACTTAGCCAGTGCATACTTCATGGCAAGGAGTTCCTTGTCATGCACTGGATAGTTGCGCTCGGATGGGCGCAACTGACGCGATTGATAGCAGATTACGCGATCACGATCATCGTGATCACGCTGCATCAAAGCACAGCCGATAGCGAAATCGCTCGCGTCGCAAACGACGTGGAACGGACGCTCGTTATCGGCTATAGCCAAGACAGGCGCTTCAGTCAAGCTTTGATTGACTGCATCAAAAGCATCTTGACATTGGGTATCCCAATGCCATTCGACATCTTTCTTAAGTAATTGAGAAAGAGGTCGTATCAACCCATCATAGTTGCAAGAATACTTGTGCAAATATGTTTCCAACCCAAGGAACTTTCGAAGTTCCTTAACGTTGTTTGGCGTAGGCCATTCAACGATCACCCTGATCTTTTTTGGATCAGGACGCACCCCGTTCTTGCCCACAAAACATCCAAGAACGGGTATCTCAGGTGCACCAAAGGTGCACTTCTTCAGATTTTCATAGAGCTTATGTTTACGCATAAGCTCCAACACTCGACGTAGATGCTCCCTATGGACATCTACATCGCTTTTATCGTGTTCACCCTTACTATGGATGAACACGTCATCGAAATAACTCGGTGCGAATTCTCGCACCGGGCGTAATAGATGCGTTACGCATCTGTTAAACGTAGCAGGGGCATTTCGAATCCCCTGTGGCATAACAAGCCACTCCCCAAGCATGCCGCTTGGGGTGCTTACTGCCGTGAGAGGGATATCCTTCTCACGCATTAGGATTTGATAAAATCCATCTCTTAGATCGAGAGCACTAAAGATGGTGCTCCCGCACATGCCATCTATGATGACATCCTTCCGCGGTATCGGTGTCTGTGCCGGTACCGTCGGTGCGTTCAGATTGTTGTAAGCGTGAACGATTCTCCACCCACCTGTAGACTTCTTCACACAAAAGGTGGGGGTAGAGTGCGGTGAGGTAGACTCCCGCACTTGGCCTGATTTACGACGAGCTTCGAAGAACTAGTCGATCGCTTTTACCTGATCACGCGGCAACGGCCATTGCCGCGTAATAATACTTCGTGCCTGGCACAAGGTCAATCTCATGACGAGTTCCCTTATCCTTAGGGATCTCGCTAGGTACTTCTTCTGGGAATACGTCAGCGTATTCCCGAAGTACCTCATAAAATGGGGAGTTCGCTTTAAGCGACTCCCAGATCTGCGCTTCAAAGCGCTGAACTCTCGTTTGATCATTGGGAACCTCTTTCCCAATGTTTTCCACTTGTAATGTGGATATTCGTGAACGAATATCCACTACATCATCTGTTGCAACGATGATACAGATCTGTTCGATCTGACCATCGTGCAAGTTTCTCATAAACTTCTTCCAGCTTAGCGCTGGAAGAGCCATCACCTCCGAACCTTCTTTCGGAGGGTGTTCCATCAACAGAGACTGGGTAGCTAATCCGGTCTCCGTTTGCGTCAAGACGTTGATCCTCTCGACGGAACTGTCCATGCAATCAGACGCACTCTTCTGATTGACTGTTACACGGTGATTACGATTCACCGTGTGCGAATACTCATCATCATGGTGGCCACTGCCTACCATGGAATTTTGGCGATCAGATGTGCTCGTCTGATCGGCCGCCTGTTCTGCGACACGGTGGTCTTTATCACCCGTGCGCATGGCTAACGCAACGTGGTGGTCACTGGCCACCACGGAGTTTTGCTCACGATTACACTCGATCGTGAGTTCACTCTCATCAACACGGAATTCTTTCGTCGTGTTGGAACCTTCGGTCGCACAGTGGGTGTTTCCCACTGTGGATACATTTTCATTCTCACGGTGGGTGTTTCCCACCGTGGATATCACTTCATTCTCACGGTGGGTGTTTCCCACCGTGGATATATCTTCATTCTCACGGTGGTTTTTATCACCCGTGGAATGTTTCTCTCCAACACGCAACGACTCTTCTGTTGCGTGTGGTAGTCCCTCTGGTCTCTCACCAGCGGAGGTACCTTCCGCTGATCGTGTCAGAACAGACCTGGTGGCGCCATCGCTATCCACCAGACTGTCTGACGCTGCGGTTGTATCCTCTGATACAGCCGGATTACACACAGGGTGATCAGATCTTGTGCGTCCGCCGCAGTCGATCGACATGTTAACCCAGTCGATCGAAGGTTTAAACTTGGACATCCATGGGATTCCAAATATCACATCGAACTTGTCATCTAAATCGAGGACGATGAATTCATCCTCGAATGACAGTTCATTCAACTCGAAGCGTGTTTTAATCACACGCTTTGGAATAGTCACGGTTGCACCTGTTGCTAACCGTACTGACAACATACTTCGTGGGGTCTCTACCTCCACGAAGCTCAACAGCGTTAGACTCTGAGTTCCAACGAAATTGTTTGACGCTCCTGTGTCAAACAAAGCTCGCATGGGGACATCGCTCCCGTGCGGCTTAACCTTCAGGGTGATAAGAGGCTTAGCATCACCCTGCACCTTTTGACAGGACATAGTCCCGTCTGGGGCTATTACCCTCACATGCCCTATGTCGGCATGTGGGATAACATTCCCAGTAGGGCGCCCCGCCCCTACTGGCGATTCTCGTTTTTTGCACCAACAGGGTGATGTCCCTGTTGGTGTCGCCGTGCAGCGGACGGTTCCGTCCGCTGACTGCGTGGCACCGGACGCGGTGCCATACACTCATGGGCAAAATGCCCCATTTTCGCGCATATATTGCAGCGAAAATTCTTCTTAAATTTCGGTTGCTTCGAACACGAAGCAACCGCAACCGATAGGTCTATCGGCTCTGGACCTCCACCGCCCATGCTCTGGCGCGGGTGGCTGTTTCTTGAGACGAAGGGTGAGCTTCGTCTGCCTGACTGCTGATTGTTGACATGCCGTTGCGGCATGTCAAAAGCGAAGAGCTGTTGAGCCCTTCGGCTGTACCCAGCATGCGATGACGCTGATCGCATGCTGAACTCCTCACGGATGCTCATATCAATGGCATCTCTCAAAGTATCTGGCGGGTGCCGATAGAGACTCTGTTTGACGGGACCATCATTGAGTCCCTTCATGAAGCCAGTGACCTGCATAGCAGGGGGCACCGGCTCATACACAATATTTGACAGCAAATATTGCGTCTTCTGAGCGTAATCTTGAAGGTGAATCTTACCTTGCCGGAGTTCCATGAACTCCTGCCGACTACTTAGCTTCATTTCTGGAGCTTCAAAGTTGAGCTTTAGCTCAGCTTTAAATTCCTTATAAGTAAGGAACGCAGAGTCATCAGTGGCTCTGCAACTCATCTCCCATGCCCTGGCTCTGCCGCCTAGACATGTTGTGGCGAAGTACGCCTGTTGACGTTCGTCAACAATATTTTGCGCAGAGATGGCATCTTCCACCTCTGCGAACCATCTACGAAGGGGCTCGCCCCCTTCGCCGGTAAAGGGCGGTACTCGCGCCCTTACTACTTCAACGCTATGCGTTGCAGGTGCAGTTGCGGTCCGCGCTGCCTCTGGAGCGGGCCGTTCTGACTTTTCTAGGTGGTTTAGCCTAAAGCGGTTCACCACCTGTACCACTTCCTCTGGAGACTTACTCTTGAGGAAGGTAATGATGTCGGTCCCCATAGACCGAATCATTTCCGCCGTCGCGTCTTTACTACGCGACGAGAAGTGAGGGAAGTGTTTCGTCACCTCTTCCAGCGTTTTGTCTCGCTCGGCAGCCGACATGTCTCGCGACATGATGCCGAGCGGCTCTTAATCTTCGCTCCGCTAGTTAACTAGCAGAACGGAACTGTGGTCGTTAAGACGGACCAAAGTGCTACCAGGTGTAACAGGACTGATCCTGTTACAGGCTTACACTGTATTTTGCGAGGAAGCGCGCAATACAATAGGGCAGGATTAGTTGATAACAACTAATCCTATAGTAAAAGTAAATATAAATATTTACTTAGTTTCTAGAACGCAAAATTAAGAGTGTTTATTTAATGGGTGGTTTAGAGGCTAATAGTATAGTAACTAACTAATTAATATAATAATATCAAGTTTTTAACTAACTGTACTATTAGTTAACCTGCAAGATTCGGTATTTATACCGAATCGACTTTTCCTTCTTAGATTAAAAAATAACTTATAATCTCTTATTTAAATTTCAGACAACGCGTCTGAAATTAAACTGTGATACTCTAACTTGAATATCAACTATGTAATGGAACCCCATTACAGACCCCTTTGTGCGCGGTCTGTTAGCTGGAGACAAGTATTTGTTTCTAAGCAACTTTCCAAATGTTGCAATCCGTGGCATGGAGCAAAATACATTGATGAGCAGTGTAATACGGCGACAAGGTGGCGATATGCGCAAGGTAAAAGCTTTGATCCAAGCCCCATCACCACCAGGGATGGAATGAAATGACTGATCCAGAACTCACAAAGCAAGAACTCTTGCTTACTGCGTATACGACCCAATGCCAGGTCCGCATGCAAACCAGATAACATCGTGCTACACTAAGTGTTCGTATTGTTCACCTATTAAAGGCATGACACAATCTTTGTCACTAGTATTCAGTGTTTGAAGGAATCACCAGCGTAACAAACGTCATTATGCTAGTATGCAGTGTTTGGCGAGATAATATATACCAAGAATTGATAACTACCATAATCCATCTTTTATATACTGTAAATATAGCTTCCACTTCACCACACATCTTGGTATCTCCCTTTGACGCCGGCACCGTAGTTCGTGCCGATGCGCCCTTATTTAGCGACAATTTCAAATCTTCAAAACGATTCATCAAATTGAGTACAATTGCATCATGTCCTCCGGGCTGACTGTCCGATTTGTCGAGCCACTGCCCCCATTTGGGCTCATAACCTGTTGATAATGCTCGTCGTCCATCTGGTCGTACGTACTTCGTCACACGGGTTCCAGGTACAACGTACTACCGTGCGATATTCCAATACAATCGAATAGGGCTAACAATTAGCGTAACAGTGAATAATCAAACTCCAAACGTAATCCAATTCTTCACTGTCCTTTAGCGACTTAAGCGTAAAGGCCAGCAACTCAATTCAACAGACGTGCAACACGAGAATCCAATACGTAACAACCACTCCAACTGCCACTGCAGTGTATTGAGTATCCACGTAAATTAATTCCAAAAAAGACGCTCACAGTTGCGCGCTTGTTAACCACTCGTGATAATCCACACGTAAGTCAATAAACAAATTCAGAAGTGATTTATTAGAATTAAGTTTAAACCTAAAACAAATAATATGCAAATACACAATGTTTTGTACCTAACCTAAAGTTATGTACAATACATCACCTTTTCACTGAAAAGTCGCTTGAAAGCCAAAATGGCGACGCGAGCTGCTGCGCAAAAAGCGCGCACTTCCAACAGTAAGGGTCTCTTCATTGCACGTGGACCCCGACTCTACCCGTCCTTGGATTCGTGTCCACTGCGGGACTCTAACCCGTGACTTCCCGGTCCCGTGATGGGTCCTAAACCACTGCACCACAGGGTCGGTTATGCACTCATGTAGCCGAACACTTTGCGTATGGCTCAGGAAGCTATATGTCGCATTTTCTCGCGCAATTGGTCATGATAAGGTAGAAGTGATGTTGGGGCAAAGCACCAACGGAGATGTGGGTTAATTAACAGAGTGCTGATCTCACCATAGTATTATATTAGAGAAATTTTACAACATGCCCCACTTTCGAGATATGTTCGGATAAAAATTGCAGAGCGACTTCTGATATTTTGCAAATACATATACGGATATATAGATTTCTGTAGTAGTATTTATTAACCAATCAGCATCTCAGCATCTTCGACATTAAACAGGTTCTCATGACGTCTGCTAAGGAATTCGCTGGCTACCATGCCATCGCTCTACCATTACCACACAGCTCGTTCCGGCGTTTTATCTACGCTAGAAAACACGCCACCAAGTCCTCTTCTACTCGTGAGTCCGTTCTGGCGGATGGTCGCACTGCATACGTCGTAAATCTCCCAACTAGCGCGTCGGAAGAGTGGCTTCGGGCATGTCTGGAGCCTATTGGTGCAATTCAACACGTTCATCGTGGTGGTGGGACAGAGAAACAGTGCGATAAATCTAAAGACGGTGAATTATCCAATGGAACTGCTCACGTGGTGTTTAAGACGGAGGAGTCACTGGACAAGTTGCTTCAAGTGGATACTTTAGCGCCACCGAGTCCGGAAAAGCTTAGCGGTTTACAAGGTTCGTGACGATTCTCGTTTGATTTGTTTCAAACATTTACTTATTTTGTTATAGCTTACGAGGCCAAGTATCGACGTAATCGTCCGGGACTTTCAGTCTTGAAGGAAATGGCAGACCGCTACATGTCGTTGTTCGATAAAATGGAAGAAGACGATTTGCGTCGACGAGAAGAGTTGAAACATCAGGTGGATGAAGATGGATTCCAGATGGTCGTAAACACCAAGAAACGTGGTATTACAGAGGCAGAGGATGTGCTAGCGAGACCAGCCACGAAACAGAAGAGTAAGGGGCTCGATAATTTCTACCGGTTTCAAACGCGGGAAAAGAAGCGAGATCGTACGTGGGAGCACCTCGTTTTTTGCGTATGAAGGATAGTTTTGTCGTTCTAATAATACCTGAGGATGTTGATGGTGGACAACAGAGCTGAAGACGCTTCGTGAACGATTTCAAGAGGACCGCAAACTGGTTGAGAAGATGAAGATGGCCAATAAGTTTCGACCTGAATAAGTTGTTGGAGTAGCATCGTCAGTGGGATGCGCTACCTCGAACTAGATAGATAGATATGCTTGTATATATAGTAAGTTAGTTGACCATGGATGAGCATTTATACCTGTACCGGTATTATGTAGTACGTACCGGTAGTATGTGGTACGTACCGGTATTATGTGGTTCGTACCGGTATTATGTAGTACGTACCGGTAGTATGTGGTGCGTACCGGTATTATGTGGTTCGTACCGGTATTATGTGGTACGTACCGGTACTCTTGACTTGAAGTTGGGTCGCTTCGTATGATGTCGGATTAAACTGAGACCATCACTCTGCTCCATCATGGAGGATCGGACCCTGTCGTTCCACACGACGACGGCCATGTGTTGGGCCGCGTCGGTCGGTAACATGGACGCGATCCGTCGTCTTCGAAATGAACACGGCGTCGATGTGAACGCTGCGGACTATGATAAGCGGTAACGTAGAAGAAAAAAAACTTACCGGCTTGTTGGTACCGTATCCTGTACTTAATTACTTGTCTCGTTTCTTATTTACACCCAATCAACGTTCAGGACGCCCCTCCATGTCGCGGTTAGCGACGGACAGGTTGCCATCGTCACGTATCTACTCGCATGTGGAGCGAATCCAAACGCACTTGACCGGTGGGGTCGCTCTCCTATGGATTACGCCATCGAGACAAAGAACGCCGCGATTCAAGAGATGGTAGCGAGTCCTCGGTACCGAACGTTTCCGGCAAGGTGCGACCCGCCAACGGTTGTCGATCCAGATCGTTTGCACTGACGTGTTTCGTTGTGGTTGTTGTATATTGTTTTTGGACCATTTTTTGGCTACAGAAGTCATTCCAAAGCGCACGTGGAAATGTTTTTTCGAGCGGTGGAGGAAGGCGACACGGAGCAAGTCAAACGGTCGTGGCTTCGTGGGCTTGAAGTGAACGTGACGGACGAAGTGGGACGCACGGCGTTGCATGTCGCGGTGGAAAAGGGTCAAGTGGATGTAATTGAGCTCCTGCTCTCGGCGGGCGTGGCGATAAACGTCGTGGATGCGAACGGTCGATCCCCGATCAGCATTGCCCATGAAACGCAGCAAGTTGTGATTCTCGACATGTTGCGGACGCATCAGAAGAAAATACTCGGCAAGGACCAGTCCAAGCGAACGAGTCACGAAGACGAGCAAAGGAATGTATTGGCTTATCAAGCGATTAAACAAGGGAATCTCGAGACGTTCAAGCAATTGGTACCGGAAAAAGTGTGTCCGGATACAGAAGATTATGATCAGCGGACGTTGCTCCATGTCGCAAGTGCAGAAAATCAGTTCGAGATTGCCAAGTATCTCGTGGAGTGTGGTGCGAATGTGAATCGTCTCGATCGATGGGGATCCTCGCCTCTGTCCGATGCCATCTATTTTGCGCATAACGAACTTGCCACGTTCTTGATGGCAAACCATGCAAGTGAAAGTGGATTCCAAACCACAGTTGCGACCGATCTTCTGGACTCGGCGACGTTGACAAGAGCGCTGGAATTTATCCTTCGAGTCATTACCCGGGTACGTCATTGTATGAAACGTAAACACGCCACGCATGTGCTCATGGTGCTCGAATATTTGACCTAGGATCCTTGGCTCATCGGACAGGTGCACTGCCCTGTACTAGATGGCGACAAGAAGTGTGTCCTCGTGACACATAATCTGTGGCACAAAAGCAACACATTAATGGGGAAGCAAGAGTCTCGAGACGAAGTGGGTCCTGTTAACACGGCGACAGTGTTGACCGATGTGATTCAAACGTATCGGAAAGTCTCGAGTGTCGTCATGATCGATCCGGGGCAAGGGCATATTGGGACGGTTTTCACGGGACAGCATCCCGAGTGGCTTGACCTCGACTCGACCCAGCAGTCCCATTTCTTCCTCCTTCCCCACGCTCGACGAGCTGGTTTCCGTACCGTCGTCTCGGTTCCAGTGATTTCCAAAATGTCGACCATTGCAGTTCTATCGTGGTCTTCTGTTCGCACGGTAGCCGAAGACCCGCATGAGTTACAGCGTATGCAGCGCGTCGTTCGCTCGGTGATGATCCTCGCCACCCTACGCCAAGAAGTGCAAAGTGCAGCTTCCTCAACCACAGACGCACGACGCATGTCTCGCTTTCTCTACTGTCAGACGCTCGATAGTGCAATCACAGCAAATGGCGAGCTATTGGACGCCGCGACTCGACGGCAAGACGGTACGTAGTTGTGTGGTCAATTTCTTGTGCTTTTTGACGAAACTTGGATGTTTCAATGTAGTGGATGGTGGTGATACCCTCTCGTTTGCTCTGGAATGGGGACTGTTTGATCTCGTGGATTCCCTAGCGACTTCCATGAGTAGTGAAGACCACGCTGCTGTGATTCCACTTTTGCGCTCTCTAGTCCAGCTGCTTTATAATGGACTCTTTGATGATGCTTTACGCCAGTGGAGCGGGATGGAAACTCGCAGGCAGATGAAAACCTTCTCCTTGAAGTCCTTGGTTGAAGCGTGCGGCGGGAAAGTCCGGACGAAGTGGGCGTTACTTGGACACCTCAAGTATTATCTACAGTATCTCTACGCTGTGAGTCCCACCGAAGCCGAAGTGTTTGCAGACGTCCAGGACCTCTCGAACAGGGTTGAGACGTTTTTAAAGAAACAGGGAGCGCGTGAGGAGAGAGCAGCTGATGCGGTGGAAAAGTCAGCGGGTTCTGTTCATAAAGACGAGAAGGAGACTGAGAAGAGTCCGGATCCAGCACCATCATCTACCACCTTGTCGTCTGTGTCCGAGTGTGTCCTGTGCAAGTACAACGTTCCAGGTAAGAATAAACATACGTGAGCTCGCGCCGTCACGTTGGAATTCAATGCTGGTGTCTTGGATAGGCCACATCCATTCTGGTCGAGCATCGAGCGTTGCTGCACGTGCGCTCAATAAACCGACTCCCTTCGAGACGAAAACGTTAAAGTCTGTACACGGTATGCCATGTCATGTCTCTTTCGATCTCGAACTCTGTTCAAAATGTTGTACTGCCTGTCTCGGTGGGGTGTGTGCTAGGTGAAAAGTTATTTGGACATGCGGATAATCCAAAGTCGCCCGTCTATCGGCAGATCGATCAGGTTCGTTCTGCATTCGAGCTGCTTTTCGGTCTGTTGATCGTCTTGTCTGAGGCTCGATATCATGTACATGTTGTAGCTACTGGGGAAACTCCAGCTGGAGTATGACGCATTTGAGCGCAAAGCAGAACTTGCTGATTGCTGCCGGGAGGGCGCGACGGACGCGATGTTCACTTCGAGCGACTTGTACGATGCCATTGGCGCCGCTCATGATCCTCCCGTTTCTCGCACGCATGGAACGTCTCCGAATCCGCGGCAACGATTGCTCGACGTGATGAACGAGATTCTCCACGATACGTCGAGTCTAATCACGCGCGCGCAGCTGTTATCGCTCCATCAATGTCTTTTGCCAGTGGAAAGCCCACAAGCAGGTGTTCTTCGCACGGATGTGGCGGTCGGCTACGCCTCGCGTCGGATCTATCGCGTGTTTCTCCCCGCCGGGGAGATCAACGACGCACTCGAGCGGCTGCTCACGAGGCTCAACGAGACCACCCCGTGGCTCCATCGTCCGCTCCTGTGTGCCTACTACGCGTTCGCGGTGCTCGTGTTTTACATCCATCCGTTCCATGATGGCAATGGCCGCTGTGCTCGCTTGGTGGGGAATGTAATCTGCAGGAAACTCAAGTTGCCGCCTTTGCTTCGGGCTGCGGATAAAACGATCCAACTGGCGGAATTCTTGCAACGAGCCATCGTGACACGGGAGATGCTTCGAACGAGTCGTCGTCAAGCGCGTCAGACGCGCGGCCGCGCGGCCCGTCGAGAGAATTCGTCCATGTGGTTCTAGACGATGAGGGCGGACGATGGGAGTTGGGGTTTCTTTTTTTTGGATGTGGACCCCACTATTTCGGGCCCAGATGAGACGTAATGTACCGGTATACCGCAAAATAGGACCGTTTGGCCGTAATTTTTTGCCTTTATTAGGAATTTAGGCTTAAATTCTTAATTATGTTTTTAAAATACATTTCAACAATTGCTTCGTTGCAACTGTGCGCCCCGCGCTGATCACGTTAGGGCACATTCTTCCAAGAAATAACGCGCAGACTGTCAGGCCCAAACGGCCAGTACAGTTATACCGTATAATTGACCGTGCCGCCACCTCGTGTCAATATCCAGCAGCTTCAATCCGCTCGTCTGCATGCCGGACAGAACAACATACGACGTTCATCAATAGAGTGGAAAGACGTATGCTTGTTTTTTTTGATCAATTTATCGAATGACAAACACTCCTACCTCACGGTGGTACCTGGGTGGTACATGGCTCTACCACTCTGCATATCATCCATCAATAGTGGGTGGCCAAACCTGCATTCTTCATCGTTTTCATTCACTCAATGTTATTCGTCAGTTGGGTCCCTCGTGACCATCACTCTCATGGTTTCTTTTCCTTGAAGTTTCCTTTCATCAGTTGCCAATTTTCCACATTAAGCATAAAGGAAAAGGAAACGAGATCTCCCCAATGGCTCTAGGCGATCGCGGAGGCCGTGCGGGTGGCAGACAAGGAAGAGGACGGGGAGGTCGAGACAGTAGCAGTCGAGGAAGCGGTCGAGATGGGCGAATGGGAGGACGAGGCTCTGGCTTTCGGCCGGAAAAGTTGCCATTGAACCCGTCCAATGTGCAGTTTGTTCGCTCCGTGCTTCGAACCTGTCCGAACCACAAGCTGAAACAGGCCATTGACCAACTAGAGAAGAAGTGGCTCAGTTGCTGGCACCAAGTCGAGAGTCTTCCGTTCGATGCACTCAAGTTGCTCTTGTCCGCCCTAGCGCGCGTCCCGTTCTCTGCATCGATTGCTCTCCCGCCCTTAGCTGCTATAAGCAAAGCAGTGACGGTGCTACTGAGTCAACTGACGCAGGGGGAATCGGATGCGCTGGATGGTAATGACGACACTTTGGAAGGGGTGGAACTTGTGGAACGAGTTGTCACGAGATTACTGAAGTTTACATGGGATTTAAAGCAAGACGATGTGAAAGATGCTTTGGACGAGATGATTGCGGAAGCAGATTCAGTTTTAAATATTCGATTGAAGACGCATCGTCCAGTACGTAATCGCCTAGCCTCATTATTGAGTACGTTAGAGAAACCTTGGAGTATTCAAGTGAAAGTAAAAGAAAGCGTTGAAATCGAGCACGTGACGTTGGTGGATTGGCGACATCCGACCGTGGCGTGGCTTACAGATTATAAGCACTTTCAACCGGCTCTATTACCAAAACTGCAGCTTTCTCGTTCCAACAACGGTCGAGTGTATGAAAGTAGCAGCGAGTATTTTGCGACGATTGTCAATTTGTGGATCGGAATGACATTTGTGGAAGGGAACAATGCTTTATTGCCACATTGTACTGTGAAGGTGGGAGACAAGCTGTGTGACCAGCCACTCTGGCCGTTTCCAGGGAAACATGGATCGATCAATTGCAAGAATT
The DNA here is from genome assembly GCA_026184515.1 of Peronosclerospora sorghi. Taxonomy (NCBI): domain Eukaryota; phylum Oomycota; class Peronosporomycetes; order Peronosporales; family Peronosporaceae; genus Peronosclerospora; species Peronosclerospora sorghi. Next base: position 4,678,777 of record CM047586.1, on the reverse strand, counting down.
CGCAATGTGATCGCTACGCGACGTTCTTGTGTGCACACCGACAACACTTGAAAGGCTATTGCAGTAAGTGTGCGGGAGAGTATCAAAATCGACTACGAGGACCGCCCTCCAAGTATGCGTCGACGCATATTTACGATGGCGTCATTTCGCAAGTGAAATATGACGGAACGATTTCGATTGAGCACGTGGCATCACGTAGACCACCGCTGGCACCTATCCATTGGAGAACGACGAAGCGACTCTCGAGTCCGAATCTTGTAGGTGTTGTGAGACTTGCTAATCGTGAAGCATCACTGCGAAGTTCGGATGAGATTTACTGGGGCGAGATTGTTTTCCAAGGCAAAAGTATGGATGAATATAAAGCTCGTGAGCAAGGGCGTTTAACGTTGCAACTTCTCCAATACCGTGATGAGCCAGGTAACGCCATGCTCGCCCACAATCCGACGGTAGGAGACCCTGTGGCGATTATTGATTGCCAGGCATTTGTTCCGGAATTTATCCCCGTTTTGAAAGCCTTGGAAAAGCAACGACAGGTGCCTATGCCGTTTCACGATGGAGCTCTACTTAATCTATCCGAACATGCAAGCCTTCGCGTCGATCAAGATCATGTGAGTGTCGACGCAGAGGAGGATAACGACGAGTTTGAGAGCGTCGACTTGATGAATATCAGTCATCATTTGTCTACAGTAGACTTGATTCGAAAAGTGGTTCAGTCGTCGGCTCTTGATCCGATTGTTGATATCCGTCGCGATGAAGCACTTCGAGGCCGTCTTGAAGCTTCATTACTGCAGCTGGTAAATAGCGCGACTCTTGATCCTGGCCAGCTAAAGAGTTTTGCACAGGCGTTTGTGTTCCCTGTGCATTGCACACAAGGACCACCTGGCACAGGGAAGTCGTACTTGGGAGTAATTATCGTTCGTGCTCTGCTAATTATTCGTGACCTGTGGAAAATGAAGAATCGAGAAGTTGGTGATCCGCCTATCCTCGTTCTCTCGTACAAGAATCACGCAATTGACGAATTCTTGTTAGATTTAGTCCGATCGGAGCCAACACTGGATCATGTTTCGAGAACTACTCCGTACTTCGGACGATATTATCTAAACAATGGCTTTAAGAAACTGGTACGTATTGGCGGAGGCTGTAGCGAACCCGAACTTGAGCAGTATCGAGAGCGGAATGTCGCCTTATCCGACCAGACCGTACGTGCTGTATCGAAACAAGTCGAGGATTGCCAAGAACTTCGCGAGAAATGGCACAAAATCCGTGACTATTTTGCTCCTATTTATGAAGCTCACACTATGATAAGTAAGGTAAAAGATGTGAGCCCGGAAAACAAGAAAAAAATCTACGCCGCTGTTCTAGCGGCATCATCAACTATTGCATTGCTTTTGCAGTTGACACAAATGATCAATACGGATGGTGAGGTCATTAGCAATGTCGGTCGAGTAGACGAGCAGAGCAGCGAGCGAAGTGTCGAGGAAGACGTGGAGGAAGACACGAGTGCTTCTCCTATTGAGATGGTGGGTGCGGTATTGAAGAAGAAGCATACCTTGACGAGAGCGAATATTTTGCGCCTGCACGATGATATTAAACACTATGATTCTGAAATTAAGCCTCAAGAAGTGTTGTATCGATGGATCATAGGTTTTCGCCCTTTACCAGCGTGTAAATACGCAGAAACATGTTTGAAAGTGTGCGCTGAGGGCAGTAAGTGTTGCCCAGAGCATTCTTGCAAGTTTACACAGGGCGGAGAACACTTTTGCAACGATGAGGTGGTTTCCAAACGATTGTATTGCAAGCAGCACTTGTGCATGGCTACAAAATGCAAGAAAGGCCGCATTAGCGAAAGTCAGTCGTTTTGCGAAGACCATGCATGCTTCGTGTGCTTAGCTCGAGAAGAGGTGGCGAAAGTCTCGACGGACGATCCTCCTCGCAACACATGCGAACAGCACCGGCTCTGTTGGGGTTTAGATGGTTTCTGTCGTGAAGTTGCGGAACCCAACGAGTCTAATTGCAAAATTCATCGCGAAGAATTACTGTGCAAATGGATATCACAGGGAGCAAAGTGCAGTGGAATCGCGTCGATGGGACAGTATTGCCGCAAACATTATGACGAAGCAGTAGCGCTAACGGCTACGACGGAACAGATGAGTACCGCCAAATGCCAAGGACGAACAAGAAAAGGCAAAGCGTGCAAAGGAAAAGCGTTGTCGGGTACAAATTACTGTAGAGATCACGTTGGCCGTGCTACTCTTTCCCCTTCAAAATCCACGGAGCTGGCTGGTCCTGATAAGGAAGTTAAACCTAAGAAAAACGCGGGTAAAGATGAGACTCAAAATTTTCACGAGTTGACAGCGAAAGATGTTTATCCGGAGCTAGATGATCCGGTTAATGAAGTTGAATCGAAAGAAGACGCGGGTGGACACACTCAGAATCTTCAGAAGTTCGCAGTGGAAGATGTAGAGGACCTCAAACCAGAGAAGCATCTTGAGATGCTAGAGTCAAGTGCTGAAGAAGAAACTAAAGCTGAAAGTGCTTGGAGCTCGGATAGTGATGTGGACAACTTTGAGGATGCCATTCCGTTCGACAACGGAGATGAAGTCGAGGAATCGGAGCATTTGCAGCATCTCCGTGAAGTGCATGAAGTTGGGGACGATGAGACTGAAGTGATTGAGATCGTTGAAGAGGTCGAAGATGAAGAGGAATTTGCATGGGCTAGTTCGGACCAGCAATTCATCTCCCCCACTGAATGGCACTGGGGTATGAACTTGGAAGAACGATGGAATGCCTTGTACTCGGTATTAAATCTGTGGAGCGATATTAATACTCGATTTCAACATGCATTTAGTACAGAACTAGAGAATTTAAAGATGGAATTGCAGCGTCAGATTTTGCGTGCGAATTCGCGCGTCTACGAGGGTAAGGCTGTGATTGGAGGGACCATTACAGGTTGCGTGTCGCGATTGGAGGCGATTCGCACGACGAATCCTTTTGCGATTTTGGTCGAAGAAGCGTCGGAAGTGATGGAGCCACTCTTGGTTTCGTGTTTTGGCTCTTCCTTACGGAAGTTGGAGATGATCGGCGATCATATGCAATTGCAACCGTCTATTATGGGTCGAATCGACTTTGAGCGCCTTAATCGGGTGAACATTTCGATGTTTGAACGATTGATTAGTGCACCTCCGGGAAATGAAGTGCCAGCATCAGTGTTATCGGTTCAACGTCGAATGCGTCGAAACATTTGTGACCTTACGCGAGACTTTTACAAGGAGATTATTGCCATTGAAGACCACGCCATTTGTGGCACGAAAGTGATTGGAAGTCAGAAACGTAAAGTTCCCCTGCTTGATGCGTGTGAAGGAGGGGGGCGGGAAGTTCCCGGTGTCTCGCCGCATATTTTCTTTTGGACCCACTCTGGCGTCCAAGAACGGGCCTCTGTTGGTTTGTCTCGCGTTAATCAGCTCGAAGCCAAGATGACGTGCAAACTGGTCGATTATTTGGTGCATTGTGGCGTCCCGCCCAAGTCAATTGCCGTGCTGACGCCGTACAAGGGGCAGCTCATGCTAATTCGGAAGATACTCATGAATACGTATAGACTGAGTATAAGGACAACAGGAGGCGAGTCACGTCTCGTTCCGTCTTGTATTGTGTCGACCGTCGATCGGTTCCAAGGGGACGAAGCGGACGTTGTCATTGTTTCACTGGTGATTGATGGGAAATCTCGCACGCCCTTTGTCAAGCTTCAAAATCGGATGATTGTGTTACTGAGTCGAGCTCGTCTCGGTCTCTATGTGGTGGGGAATGTCGAGTACTTCGGTGAAACTTCTCATTGGCAAAGAACACTAGAGTTTCTCAAGAAAGACGTCGAATCAGATAACACGAAGGCGACCGACTGTAGAACGTACAGTGGACCGCGTATCGGTCGTCAACTGCCCATCTGTTGCCCGGAACATCGCGCATCAACGGCACTGGCGAAGAATGAACGGGACTTAAAGCTCGGCTTTTGTACGGTCGTGTGCTCCGTAAGACTCGTATGTTCCCACGATTGTGGTCTTCTGTGTCACTGGCCGGAGGTTAACCAACACAATAAAAATTGTCACGTGGAGGTCGAATCGCCTTGTCGACTGCATCCGCGTGTACTGAAGTGCTCTGTTGTGACGGCGTGCGTTCGTGGCGTGTCTATTGACGAGGCGTTGAAGAAGTATCTGTGTGATATTCAAGTGGAAGTTACGTTACCTTGTGGTCACAATGAGAAGATGAAATGCTCTTCTTACAGTGCCATCCAAGCTGGAGCTGCGGCGTGGCCTGTATGCAACCGCGACGCGGTCACGCCTTTTGTCTACCCGGAATGCAAACACATTAAAAAATGTACATGCAATGATTTCGATCGATTCTCTAAGGGACTTGCCCCTTTGTGCACGGAAGAAGTGGAGTTCACACCACCTTGTCAACACACCTTGACGTTATCGTGCCATGCGCGGCAGGATTTTGTTACGAACGTGCGCGGATTCGTTTGCAAAGAGAAGGTCCGAATCTCGTTGCCACGATGTAGCCACGAGGCTGTGGTGTCTTGTCCGACTGCAGAATCATTAAAACAATGGACGGGAGAGGCTTGTACAATGGAATGTGTGCAAGAAGGAGTCAAGTATGGCCCAAAAGACCATTTTTGTAAGCAGACCGTCACGTTCCAGCGGCGCTGTGGTCACTCGGAGGAGGTGCGATGCGAGCGCGCGTTTGAGTTGGCGCAGAATCCGTCGCGTTGTCAAGAAGCCGTAGTGATGACGAATCCGGAATGTGGCCACAATTGCTCGACGACGTGTTATGAGGAAAAGCGTTTGGAGAATAAAGTGGCGCAGTACTGTAGCGACGCGGACGATCTGGAGCCTCTCGAGTCTGTACGCGAAGGAGATGCGAGCAATTACCGCAACTATGGACTGAGTCTTCGATGTAGTCAAGAAGTCACGTACGTGCGTAGATGTGGCCACTCGAAGAAAATGAAATGTAGTGAAGCGCGGCACATGACTGCAGAGTGTCGGGAGATTGTGACGACGAAGCTTCCGACTTGTATGCATGTGGTGCACGTCGCCTGTCATTTGACTAAACAGTTGAGCGCCTGGCGACCGTGGCAAGAACGGACGCAATCGATTGAGTTGTTACACGATGAAAGCGTGGTGGTAGAGACGTTAGGAATGCCATCTGGAGCGTGTCCGCCAGCTCTGAAATCGATTTTGAAAGATTGTCAAGCTCCTGTGCGCTTTCGTCGAACTGCTTCTTGTGGACACGATTTGGAAATGACGTGCTGCGATGCGTTTAAGATTCTCAAAGGCAAGAAAGCGCCCAGTCCATGCCATGTACGTGTCTTAAAATCACTCAAGTGCGAGCACGAAGTTGCCATGAAGTGTTGTGAAGACGTAGCGAACGTGCGTTGCCAGGAATCGGTCGAGAAACCTTGTTGGAATGTCCAGAGCTGTGGCGCGAAGGTTACAGTACCGTGTACAATGGCGGCAACTTCGGTGCAGTGTACAACTAAAACAACGTGGCGATGCCCAAGAGATCACTTGTTTTCGTTAAGCTTGTGTAGGAAAGGGAACCCTTCCGATTGTCCTGAGTGTTCGTCCTCAGGACTGGATGCCGCGATCAAAGACTCCCAGCGGATTTTAAGCAGCACGAAACTGCATTTGGGGGAACGAGCTGCTGCTCGCATATTACCTGCAATGGAGGGAGTGACGCATATCGACATGAATCCGTCAAGTATACGCGATTTTTTGATTCGCAAGATGAAACTATTGAATCGATTTAAAGAGAGTCTCGACTCGAGTGCTTTATGGACGAATCCTCTCTTTAGACCTCTGGAATTTTTCGTTTTTGTCGTGTTGAATGGAAAGTTGCGAGCCCAATCGATTGAGAAATTCGAAATGAAGGATTTTGGAAGCTCCCATACGTTTAATGGCATTGAAGTGATCGAAGCCACACAGGCCAATTTTAAGCGTGTCGTCTGCAATGAACGCGTCAGTATATTGTTTGGACATGTTTATACGGTCAAGCAGCTTGTGAATCCCGTTGATTTGCCCAAAAGCAAAGGCAAGAATGTACGAAATTGGGTCACTCGACAACTCTCTCACGGCTACGATGCATTTTATCGCGAGAAGACTCAAGGTGAAGTAGGAAGCTGGATTATTTGGCCCCCCCACGCGATGTTTCCAGTTTATCGAGTGGATGTCAATGATTCGAATCGGAATAAACTTCTCCAGTGTCTGCCCGAGAGTACACAAGTACAGCAGCTGCCGTTAAAGATTCGCTTTAATAATCCAAATAGTGCTGAAACTGGCGAAGAATTGAAGGTTGTGGCTGTCACACCCAAGCCTTCCATTATGTCGGAGAAAGATCTCGAACAATTGCGACTGTTAGTGCGATCGGTAAGTCCATTGTTCGAGAAAATCAATGTGTGGCATCCGTGGGAGGGGAAGTCTCTCTCGACGGGAGCAGCCGATGCCATTCCTCAACGAACGGAGAAGATTCTCGCTTCCAAGTTAAGTTTTATTCCGTCTAGAGTGGCGAAGATGGACAAGCGACAATTGTCGGCATTTGGTGGACTTAAGTACATTAAAATGTTGCAGAGTTCGGGTAAGCTGAAGGACGTTGGCGACTTGTTTGTAGCGTTGGAAGAACTCACGGTGCGAAAGCAGAGCACAGCTGACGTACGATCGAAACTGGAAGATTACGTGACGCACGTGTGTGAGAAGGAAGGAGGCTACGTACATCCACTCGTGATTCTTGCGATTGCACGCTTGGCTATTCGGTTGAGTCAAACGAAGGCATCCGATGTCCAGCGTAAACTCATTGAGCTCTTTGCACTGCATTATCCAGAAGCAAGTGGTTTATGGCTAGATGATGCCGAAGAGCGATTGATACAACCGAACAGGGAGGACTTAAGCTCTGCTCGTTCAGTGAGCACTGTGGCCATGTCTGTCGAGGACAAATGGGAGTCGTTAAAGAGTCAACACGGCTGTCGCTCGGATGCAATGGAAGAACTACTCAAGCTCGTCGGCTTGAAGAAAGTCAAGCTAGAAGCATTCAACCTGTTTAAGGGCGCGATTGCACTGCAGAAGTTGTCTCCACTGCAGCGCAAGAAAAATTCGATGGCATTCAATTATTGCTTCATAGGAAATCCTGGTACTGGTAAAACTACCGTCGCACGGTTGTTTGCAAGTGTATTAAAAGATTCCAAGATTCGACGCAGCAATACATTTGTCGAATGTTCTGCGCAAAAGTTGAAAGACGATGGAGCGGCGGAATTTCGCTTGAAGTTGCAGCAAGCAAGTGGCGGTGTCATTTTCATTGATGAAGCGTATGAGCTCAATCCCGCGGGGGATTTTAAGGGGAAACCCATTGTCGCCGAGCTATTAACTGCAGCGGAAGATAAGCGAGATGATCTTTCAATTATTATTGCAGGGTACGAAGATGATATTCAGAAAAATCTCTACGCGTATAACGATGGACTCCAGTCTCGATTCCACGAAGTTGTGTTTGAAGATTTTGATGCCCAGGAGCTGGAAATAGTATGGGATGGATTAGCGCAAGATCGGGGATGGAAGTACGAGCAGGCGATTGCCAAAGTCGCGTGTCGCCGGCTTGCAAAAGCGGCGGGGCGGAAGGGATTTGGTAATGCGCGAGCGGTGCGCAAACTGTTTGAACATGCGGTCAAAGCGGCGATGGCACGGGAGGATTTCGACAAGGACTTGATGTTCCAGACAGTCGATTTGCTGGGTGAACGTCCATCCACGAATCCAAAGTTGCAAGCGATTCTAGACGAGGTGGAACTCAAGACTGGCTGGCACAAGATTAAAGAAGAGATGAAGAAAGTTGTGCGCATTAGTGATGAAAATTACGAGCGCGAGTTGAATGGGCAGGAGACAGTGCAAGTATTTCTGAACCGCCTGTTTTTAGGCAATCCAGGAACGGGGAAGACGACATGTGCAGGATACTATGGCAGGCTGTTGAAAGCGCTAAATTTCTTGAGCAATGGGGAAGTTGTGAAGAAAACAGCGGGCGATTTTGTGGGACAGTATGTCGGCGAGTCTCAGACTAAGACCAATCAGATATTATCCGCGGCCAAGGGGAAAGTTCTTGTTATTGACGAAGCATACAATTTGGACGATAACTTGTATGGAAAACAAGTGCTGGATGTTCTCGTTGAAAAGGTCCAGGGCACCGAAAGTGACGACTTAGCAGTGTTACTGATTGGATACGAGCCTCAGATGCTTGCCATGTTGCGCACTCAAAATCCAGGCCTCATGCGACGCTTTCCGCCCCAATATGCCTTTCACTTCGAGGATTACACGGAGCATGAATTGCTTGAGATTCTCGAGTATAATTGTGCGAAACGAAGTGTCGTGTGTCCAGATGAAGTCGCCGAAGCGCTTTTAAAACAATTGGCGCTGCTAAAGACGCAGCCCAACTTTGGAAATGCCGGTGCGGTGGAGCAATTGCTTAAACATGCATTAGGGAAAGCTGTGAATCGACCCATGGTGAATGGAAATACCATTCTGACATTGGAAGATGTGGGGGTTGAAGGGAGTTCTGATATGGAAGCAAAACAGCAGAAGGATCCGATCGATGCACTGAATCAATTGTACCGCATGGACGAGATCAAGGAGCAGCTTACGCAACTTCGCAACCAAATGATTGTAGCAGACCGTGAAGGCTCGGCGCTTCCTGAAATTGGCCACTTCGTCTTCCGTGGATCACCTGGTACAGGCAAAACGACGGTTGCTCGTGTAATGGCGGAGATTCTGCATGGTATGGGGGTCTTGGCTACCACGAAACTTGTGGAAACGTCGGGACTAGATCTGACAGGAGAGCATGTTGGTCACACGAAAGCGAAAGTAACAGAGAAACTGGGTGAAGCAAGAGGCGGACTGTTGTTTATCGATGAAGCGTATGAATTGGGTAAGGGACAGTTTGGAGAAGAAGCCATGACGACGTTAGTCGCGGCTATGACAGATCCGATGTACGTTGGTATGGTGATTGTCGTTGCAGGGTATCGGAAAGACATGGATCAAATGCTCGATCGGAATGTGGGACTCAAGAGCCGCTTTCGACGCTTTATTGACTTTGAAGACTGGGAAGCGCAGGATGCAGTGGTGTTTTTGAGCGAGAAGGCGGAAGCGGAGAACTTTGAGGTTGAGAGTGAAGCTGTCGTGGTACTGCAGAAGACGTTTGTGGAGCTCAAAAAGCTGAGCAACTTTGGAAATGGTCGCGATGCGGTTTGGATGTGGAAAGAGTTGCTGCAATGTCGGGCGCAGAGAGTCGTGAAAGAGCCAGAGGAAGAACGTACGATCACAGCGCGTGACGCGGAGAAAGCAGGAGAAATCGTTTTGGTCGCTCGAAAAGGATGTGGTGTGCCTGGCAAGCACGTGGCGGCTAATGAGAATCCTATGAAGTTGCTCGATGGATTGTATCGCATGGACAAGATCCGAACTCAACTGTGCCGTTTGCAGACAGAGATGGCAGTGGCCGAGCGTGAAGGTACGGCGCAGCCTGACATTGGTCACTTTGTCTTTCGAGGCTCGCCAGGGACGGGCAAGACTACAGTAGCGCGCGTCATGGCGCAAGTCTTGCATGGTATGGGTGCATTAGGTACCACGAAACTTGTGGAAACGTCGGGCTTGGACCTAACAGGCGAGTACCTTGGTCAAACCAAGACCAAAGTAACAGAAAAATTGGTGGAAGCCAAGGGTGGGCTACTGTTTATTGACGAAGCCTACGAATTAGGGAAAGGTCATTTTGGAGAAGAAGCAATGACAACACTAGTGGCCGCGATGACGGATCCAGCGTACGCAGGTTTGGTCATTGTGATTGCCGGATACCCAAAGGATATGGATATTATGTTGAATCGTAATGCTGGGCTAAAGAGTCGTTTTAAGCGCTTTATCGACTTTCCCGACTGGGAAGCAACGGATGGTGTCGCGTTTTTACGAGGAAAAGCCGAGACGGCAACGATGGCTTTGGAAGAAGGAACGGAGGAGGTGATAAACAGGATCTTTGTCGAGCTCAAAAAAATGGATGGTTTTGGCAATGGGCGAGATGCCATGCGGGTGTGGGAAGAAATGTTGCAATGCCGTGCTCAGCGGGTCTTTGATTCGCCGGAAACTGTGCGTACGATTCGTATGCTAGACGCAGAAGTCGCCGGAGAAAACGTTCTTGCCGCGCGCCGACCACCTGATGGACCCGTTTTGTCGCAATCTGTTGAACATAGCGACCATTTCATGTTGCCACCCCAGATGGAGGTACAGAAGGCTTTGCCAGTGCAGATGGAGACTCAAGACTCGGTAGACATGTCGCTTCAACAGGAAGAAAGAGTTGAAAACAATCAACTAGTGGAGAATTGGAGCGAAGTCGAAGGGGAAGACGACGTGGAGATAGAGATCGACGAGAAAGCGTCGAGCGAAACACGAGACGTGGGCGTGTCGGACGAAGATTGGGAGGAATTAGAGCGAGCGAAGGAAGAACATGCGGCCCATCTCAAGGCGTTGCAACAAGCTCGTGATCGCGCCCAAGTGGAAGAGGAGCGGCGTCGAGCGGCAGCTCTCCAAGAACGAATTCGTCAAATTTGTCCATGTCCTGCTGGCTTTAAGTGGTACAAGTGTGGAGCTGGTTGGCGGTGTGGTGGAGGTAGTCACTTTGTCTCGGACGCACAGCTTCAGAAGCAGTTTACGTGTTGAACGTTTTGCGGATGTCCCGACCCGAAATCTCATGTGTGATACCCCGAAATTGAAATGGTGTGGTAGTGTATGTAGCTTACTCTATTTCATTGAAAGGATTTATTTAATCCACATTGTCAACACTTTTTCACGAAATGAATGATGGCACTTGGCACTCTAAACCCATTTTCAAGCGAACACAAGTGTCTAGCAGTGATGATTGCTGCTTGGTCACGGGACACTCCAATCTCAATCTCTTGCAGTAACTATCGAAACACAGCCTTCCCACTTCAACCTTTGATGCCGCATAAAATCCGGCTTGAGTCACTGATACCGAAATTCCACCTTGCTTTTGCATCGCGGAATCAATATACCATGTCATCCATTGTACTTATTCCACGGGTTTTGTCTAATTCCGATCCTCTTTTGCATATCTGCATAGTCGGAAGCGTTAAGGCTTCGATTTTGACGCTCTTTTGTCCAAGCGTCACTTGGAGCTTTGTTTGGAGATGGTTAGTCGTCTTTCGCGTGGAGGCGTTTAGAGGGTCAGCGTATACTGACTCCCCCAAATTTCCGCAACTGACCCCCCGGTGGCATAGCCATGAGATTGGGTCAGCGTATACTAGCCCCAAACTCGTCGATAAGATCAAGCTCCACATTTACATAAAAAAATATAACATGTTTTCCAAGGGGTGACGTCAATTTTTTGGGCGCTTATAGCGCAGGGTGCAGCCGCTCGTGACAATGTTTTGCGTCCTTTTCAGACATCCTTTCCACTACAAGCGGGAAGAGTTTGTTTGGATGACCTTATCTCAAGCATTTTGATTGTGCTGCTATGATTCACTGACGTATTGATTGAAGATTGTCAATTAGATGGCGCCAGCGACGAGCCGGCTCGTATAGACTGGTCAGCATCACCATCCAAGTGATGAACTTTGGTTTTTTTGCTTGCCCATTGTTGACTTCAAGTTGGTTTTTTTTTACACCGGGGGTCAGTAACGGAAATGGGGGCGGGGCAGTATACGCTGACCCCGTTAAGACCGTCCCGAATCCGTCGCGCTAGCAGGTAAAACCACCTACTAGGAGATGGCTGACAAGATGGAATGAATGTATCACACTTGCAGAGATTTGAACTTGGCGCGCGGCAAATAAGTGGCGGAATAGGACGCGCCCCGGTCTCGAAAGACGTTCATTGTGCTTGTTATCACTATGTCGTGGCGCTCATGCTGCTGCTCCACCACCTTGTCTTTCGTGCTATCGCGGTTTCAGCTCGCATCGCAAACTATCAGAAAGTCAGCGCCGCTGCGAACGCATATGCATTTGGTTGTGGCTAGGCTACGTGTTGGTTCAAACGAAAGCTACAGATGCATGAAAGTACGAAACAAAAATCGAGTCGTCGGCAGATACAAGTACTTGTGTATTATTACGAGAGCAACTCCTACGCCTTACTAGATCTGGATGTAGCATACCCGAAATGTTGCTGGACCGCAGTGGTTGAGTCGCGCCCCTTACGCGTCCTTCATACTGCTCGATTACTCGCTAGTCCGTCCTCGTTTAAGATCTTGTTGAGTTTCTAGATGAGGTTTTGGATGAATACGATGAGATTTTGGATGAATAGGAGGAGATGCTATGAAATCATGGGCATTCTTAATGTCACGATTGCGTTCATTCGCTGTTCTGAGAACGTTTTGAAATAGAACAGGGTTGATGTTTCCGTTACCGTCTACAATACCTACCATGCTCTTGCAATGTGCGATATTTATCTCCGTTGGCTTTCGAAGTAGGGGCACTTATCACCTCATGAATAATTGTGTGGACGAGTTTGTCTATGTCTGAGGTGCTAGCTCTTTCCTCGTGGCTGGTATCCTCGAAACGAAGACGGCGAAGAGCACTCTTTCCACTCGTCGCGCTATCGACAGAGTGCGACAGTGTGGTCGATGTAGCCGAGCCGTTCTCGACGAAGGCGCTTGCGAGAAGGACCAAGACGAAGCTAGTGCGCATGATTGCGATGGTTTGTCGGGTAGAGCGCAACATCTTTAATGAAGGCTTCGCTGGCAGCCTCAATAGATAGTTGAAATGAATCCGATACGACGAAGTACCTAGTGCAGTCGTCAATAAGCCAATCCATTTTGTCACAGATGTGAATTTTTATCATCCGAATGTCTCTTGAATGTTGACCGAAAATATGCTCTTCCGTGCGTATGTAATTGAAAAAAATAGGGCGTGAACCCCCCCTTGCTGCGTACACCCCCCCTCCCTTTTATGTCCAAATGCGTCAAATATGGGTAAGTTTTGGGAGGCTAGTTTTAGGGTATAATATTTCCAAATATAGCTATAATTTCACAGCCACTTCGTGGTTCATGATTTTTTTTTGAAAACTCCGCCCTCCGCTGAAAGCGTTAGAAAACATTCTCACTCCAGTACGGTGTGAAACTAATTTATGGCGATAAGGCTGAGCTGCTGAATTTGGTGACGAAGGAGGATCAAGATGCCTTTTTGAACACGCTGTTGAACGTCGGTGTGCAGTACCGCGAGGTATACAACCTCGCTGCCCAGGAGGCCCAGTCGTTCTACGAGCTTAAGGACTTTGACATGAGCAACAAGGAAGTAAGTATGGAAGACTACAAGGAAAAAGTCGTGTTGGTCGTCAACGTGTCTAGCAAGTGTGGCCTGACTCCCACAAATTACCCGGAGCTGTAACAGTTGTACGAGAAGTACCAGGAAGAGGGTCTGGTAGTGCTGGGATTCCCGTGTAATCAATTTAATAATAGCCAGGAACCCGGCACCCACGAGGAGATCCTTGAGTTTGTGAAGCAGTATAACGTGACTTTCCCACGATTCGAGAAAACACGACGTGAACGGCTCAAACGCTCGTCCAGTGTTCACATACCTGAAAGCGAAGCTTCCCGGAACGTTGGCAACTACATTAAATGGAATTTCGCAAAGTTCCTCGCGAACCGTAACGGCCAGCCGTACAAGCGCTATGCCCTCACGGACTTTCCGCTGTCATTTGAAAAAGACATTAAGGAGCTCCTAGCGAAGGAAGCCGAGACGGAGAAGACGGAGGAACAAAATGAGGAAGAAGCTGGTGAATCCGCCAAGTCGGATGAGGAAGCGACGACGGAGAAGGAGGACGATACTGCGGAAAAAGGTGGAATCGAATAAGGAGGAAGATATGGCTTTGACGGATGTGGTGGCGACCACGGAGGAGGCTGTCAAGTCGGAAGAGGCTGCGCCAGCGGCACCTTGATGGCTGTTGACTACCAACTTATCGACTTTCCCATCGATTTTTATTGTAATAATCAGTCGCAAATTTTTGCAAGCATGTACACATTTGGCAAGTTCAAATTTTGAACTATTATAAAACTCAAAACCTTCTTCACTGCTACAATCATTCCTCACGCTGGCGGAGTTTTATCATTCCTCACGCTGGCGGAGTTTTATCATTCCTCACGCTGGCGGAGTTTTCAAAAAACTCATGGACCACGAAGTGGCTGTGAAAGTATAGCTATATTTGGAAATATTATACCCTAAAGCTAGCCTCCCAAAACTTACCCATATTTGACGCACTTGGACATAAAAGGGAGGGGGGGTGTACGCAGCAAAAGGGGGGGGGGTACCCAGTCACGCCCAAAAAATAATGTCTGGCATACAGAGTGATTTCGTCACATTATACTTTCTGAAACCAACCAACTTGGTTTGGCCCGGGATCGAACCCGGGACCTTCCGGTCCCGCAGTGAGTAGTGAACCACTCGATCACGGTCGGATTATGTCTGGCATACAGAGAGAGATGTGTGGATATCATTCTCTTTTACCGAGGTGTGCCATTTCTCGAGGTATAGGGGTGGAAATAGGTCAGGCTGGGTCAGGTTGAGGAAAACCGTGACCCGACCCACGACTTGTTCTGCAGATCCAAACAGGACCCAACCCATTTTCAAACTAAGTGGACTCAGACCCGACCCAGCCCATCTCAAAAAGTACAGACTCGCACGGAACCTAACCCCTTCTCTACATCGGTAGCCTATTAATCTGGACGCAGCCAATAGAGTTAAGAGTTAAAAAGTGGATTATGTAAAGTTACCTAAGCTCTAAACATACTAAAAATGTATACCTAGAGGTACCCGCAAAGGTACCCACCCCTTAATGGGATTGCATCCTCATGCAAACACGTTCACGCCAAGATGGCTACACCACTCGACCTGAGCTGCATCGTCGTCCATCCAACTCACTTCTCTCCACCTCCGATGGAAAAAACCACGTCGTCCGAGGTTTTCAGGACGGAGTGAACACGGATGGAGGCGCCCATTCTTTCACCAGCAAAACCACACGAACCGCGTCGTTTTCTCCATCCAACAAGCAACACAAGGCCAGCGTCGCGTCTTCCAATGCTTTTGATATCCTGCTGGACGACATTTTTGCCCATCTCTGTCGTGTCCCCTCGTCCACTACTTGGTCGACAAGGACAAGATCCAGCGTCTTGCACAGCCACTACGCGCGCGTTTGACACGCCGCGTCGGACGCGTCTGGTTTGCCACACGTCGTGCCCATGCAGGGAGTGGTTCGTCACGGCAGGAAGATCGATCGATCTCGACAAGTTGCGACGTGCGCACGTTCACACGCCGCTCGTGTAGCTCAGCGTCCGTCAAGTCATGGCGCGCTTGGTAGACTGTACCCAAGACACGATGGTGTGTCAACGCTCGCATCTCGTAGCCACACGTGCCGTTCGTCGTGTTGAGAATCGTTTCGTGATCGAGCTCTTCCGCATTCAGCCCTGTCGTCCTCTTGTGTACTTGCTTCACGCGGCATGATCAACACATTTTCCGTAGACCCAACGATGGCTTCATGTTGATCATGATCCCCATCATGCTACGAGCGGGACGAGACAGCCAACGCCAATGGCAGACAACGGAAGCATGGGGGAATGGAATCTGGATGCCAAGACACGCAGACACAGCGAAGGGCATGTCGTGAGACGCGTCATTTTGCAATGTAAAAGCCTTGTCCATGAACGTTTCAATATGTGTCTCAGGGGTGATCGAAGAACAATCGACAGGGAACATGAGAGGACACTGCGCTGCGCCGTCGTCACCGTTGGGATGGGATCCGGACGGGCACGTGCTCTTCATCCTCCAATCCGCGTGCTTTTCGTAGAAAAAGCAGTGTCTGAAGCCACGCTTCGAGTGGCCCGACCCCGTATCGACTCGTTGGATTGTATTGGTAACTATCTGGCATTTCTCGTGTCCGTGAGCGCCAGGACACCCGTGACCACTCGATCCTGCACTCGAGAACGAGGATCTACATCACTCCTACACAGTAGATACCATGATGGTCTTTCCACACGGCCATGGAATCCACCGATCGTGTAGCCTTTAAGCGGCTTGACGGTAGCGACGTGCGAGGTCTTTTGACCCGCAGCAAGAGACTTTTCGCTCGCAATGGTGCTCAGTTTGACGTACAAGATCCACGTCTTGTACTGATGTTCGCCCCAAGCCACTTCGACTTTCTTCATTGTCTCACCCATCTCAATCTCATGAAAAGCTTTGCCGCCACCGTCGCCACCGTGCAAGAGGTTGGCATACGTTCCCTGGGTCAGTACCGATAAACCCATGGCAAAACGATGGGTCTCCAAGCAGGTGGAGGCCGCATCCACCCCATCACGGAACAAACCACTCAACTCTTTCATGCGAGCGTCCATGTCGAGGGAACCACTTCCACCTCGTACCATGCCAGCGAAGCCCGATCCTCCTTGCCGGAAGCTGTACGCAAAGCATCATTGCCACCTTTGCCGAAAGAAGAGAACAGAGTATCGACTTTTTGTAGAAGTCGATGGATATCCTCCTTCTCTTCTTCTTGTTTTTGTCGTCGCTGCGCAACCTCAGCTTCTTCTTGATCGTTTTCCTTCTCGCTCGAGGGCGACCCGCCACGTTCGTCCTCCATTCTCGTGAGACGAAGGAGCGTTGCGTTCTCTCCCTCTCTCCTGGCTCTGAAGCTCGGCTCTCGTCCGCGACGAGATGAACCTGATTCCATGCTGTGCTGCCACGATCTCGCCTGTTTCCTTGCTGCACTTGCTGGCGTGGAGCATGTGCGCAGAATCGTGCCACGTGCCATCTTCCTGGGGTAGTCCCCGCGTCAAAAGCTTGTGTGGACGCTCCTTTTTACCAAGTTTGCCACAAACACACGGCAGCACAAGTTTCGAGTCGACACAAGTTTCGTCCACTGTACGTCCCCATTCATTTCGTGACCCCATTATATCCGCAAGAACGCACCCGTTTTCACGCACTCTTGCTCGTGAAATGAAGTTCTTTTGGCGAATGGAGGCGCAGCGTACCCTCTGCCAAATGAATGACTGTCGGAAACGGAGGGTACGCGTCTCTAAAGCTCTTCTTTCCCGACCCTGGTTTAGCCCTCAGCGTACGGCCATCGGGCAGCGCAAATGGATCACGGGGACTCCATCTTCCAACGTGTCTTGTTAAAACTAGTCTACTTCCTTTAAATGACTACAATTAGGTAGGACTCTTTGTTAGTTTGCAATTTGTATTTCTTACTTTTTAGTTGCTAAAAATACGGTATACCGTACTCGTACCTCTTTGTGCTTTGATAAGTAATGTAGGTAACACATCAGCTGTTGAAGGTTTACTATACCTTCAACTTCTTATGCATATTCATGGTAGGGCTAGCTAATCACTTCTCAATACACATTCCATTGAACAAGTCCCTGGTTCAGTCAACTTTGTCTACACACTACGATCTCTCTAACGGTGTCATTTTCCCAGTCTAGCTATCATTGACTGCGGAGATATTGACTTGAGACGATTTCGATATATTAGTGTTATTATAATATTATCGAACATCTACGAGAGTTTTCTACATTACTGCTAAAGGATGGACGGAAACACCTTCAACAATTCCATCTGATTTGATTTCATGAATAGAGTCTTTCTTGAAGGAGAGCGCCCCGCTCAAGGAAAATTGCGTCTACCACCGCAAAGGCCTCAACATAAGCTGCGACGAGCTGAAACCTCAATACAAGGATGGCGTCTCATTAAAAGCGTAAGTCACAACCACAGCGTCGCGTCGACGACAGCGACAGATTTGAATCTGCGAAGGATATTTCGTTGCAAAGAGTTGTGTCGACTTTCAATAAAATATTGATTTTCCATTAGTAAAGTAATTGAAAAAAATTAAAAAAGAAGAGCTAGCATGCTCGGCGACGGTCGGCGGTGCTTTCAAGGTTTGGTGCGTGATGCCAGGAGGGTGGTAAGGTATGTCTGTGGTAGTAAGAGTGGCGTGGGTTGGACAGTTATTGATATCTGGACATTAATTTAGGATCAAAAAACTTGCGCCACCAAAGTAAGTGCGCCACACAAGTAAGTGGCGTAAATAATTCCTTCAGTATAATAGCTGATGGACTCTCGCTCGCTCAGTCTCATGGGCACTACATTCTTCAGTACAGCAGCTCCCCCGCATCTCGGTGTGGACTTTCCACCATACTAGACGAGCGGCTTGTTGTTTTTTTGGGACACGTGATACGTGGATCAGGGCGGAGGAGGGTCTGCACTGCACGCACGAGACTGGTGCAGGCGTCTGTGATGATTGCTACTGGATTCATCCTGTCGACACGCCCACTGATCTCTGGCCTCTGTCGAGCAGCGATTTCTTCCTCATCGATCCTACGCCTCACACCCGTCCGTTTAATGCGAACTGCCTCTCCCCCATACGGTAGGAAGCTCAGGCTCCCCAGCTCGGTTTCCACGTGTACTGCTCATGGAATCGAGGCAACTGCCGCTATGGCAAGAGGACTCCTGGCACCAGTCAGTCCCATGCTCGCGCTTTTTTGTTTCTCCTGTTGTCACCGTGGTGAGAAAAACTGGCTCCACAAGCGCACACAACTCGTTGGACGTTGTCATGGCCACGCCATTCGTACAAGGATGCAAGAGGCTAGGAAGAAACACGTGACCGAGACGCTGCCGTGCTGTTGAATGCGTTTCAACAAGATGTACGATCAAGCACATGTGGAAAAAAGCACGCGGCATCATGTTCATGTAAAAAAGACAAAAGCACAGCCGTGACGTCCTACGACCACACTATTTTCGACCGAATGTACGCAAACGCCGCGATGAGCACGAGCAAAACGACTAAGAAGACCTGTGCCTTGACAAAACGCTCAAACCACTTGGACGTGCCGTGCGCATTCTTCTGCACCTCGTGGGCCACGCCCGTCGTCATGCGTTGCAGCTGCTCGTTTTTCGACTTGTCGGGTCCGTTCCACTTGAGGCGCTCGAGCAGGCCTCGAAACGAAGGCAGGGACCCTCGACTCTCGTGCGTGGGCGGTGCCTTGTCGACCGTCGCGCTGGCGTCGAGAGCAGGCGTCAGGGACTCGGACGCGTGCGCGTCGGCAAAGGCGCCATGGGTGGCGAGGGGGAAAAGACTTGCCACGCAGGTAACGAGGATGACAAGGGCGCGCCAGTGCGGTTGCGGCATGGTGTGCGTATGTAGAAATGAAGGCGAGCGTGGGGTTGGTTCCCCCTTTTGTATGGGATGGGCGTGGCAAGGGGACGACATGATACGCACTGGATATGTACTACAGGTATACTACGAGCTAGTGGAAATACTATCTCAAAGCGTTTGTTCCACTGTGAAAGGTAGTCGTGAGACCGGTTGTTATGAACGCCGGGTATGATTGCTACTGTTAGTATGAGCAATATTCATATCATACTTATTCGTAAGAACAATTTTATGTTTTTGTACGCATGCTGCGTACAGATGTTTTTTTCGGGCACTGATAAGTAGTGTGTAACCCCATGACAGATGGAAATTTAGCATGACTTCGCAAAATCACCCCAACCGTGGGCTTTTTACCCCAACCACCCGACCGGCTGAGTTACATTTCCACTGCAATGTCGAAAATCACGGTAACATTTCGATAGGGGCTTCCGCTTCGGTCTATGTTCGCAAGGCTCGTTTTAAAGATGCGCACCCGGTCTGCGGTGCGCGTGCGAGCCCAGCGCTCAACTTCACCTTTGTTTACGACGAAAAATGTTGTTGGGCGCTCTTACCCTTCGCCATCGTGTAGTTGTTGTGTAGATATCCGAAATATACTTGATCTTAGTATGCCACCTCTTTTACACGCTTGTTACCCCGTACTCAGTCCTTGTGCACAGAAACTGGTACCTATATGCGTGCCTTCACTAAAGATATACCTGACCCTTCGAATGATATCACCTGCTGCCTCCTACCCCCACTAGATGTGCCGATGTGAGTGCGCACAGAGAAAACGGACGCGTGGCTATGGTTAGATAGCCTGAAAGTAGAAAATGCAAAAGTAATATATTTAGACTAGACTATTTTATAGTCCGTCACAATTATGCAATTTTTGTACACCTATTTTCGTCTTCTCTGCGTCGATGCTAAAACCTTGCAAAACCCATAGTAACGCAACTTGCCGTAACTTGCCCTTGGTTTTCAACACTCCTTCTCATCGCCACGCATCACGAAAACAGGTCTCCTTCATCGCTACGACAGTCGAACACTTGATCTCAACACTCCAAGCCGCGGCATCGGTAACGCCTTGGTAAACATGTTTGCCTTCATTTCTTCAGTCCCTTTATAACGCACTTCAATATGCCCTTCCATCTGCTTCGAGTTCAGGAACTTGATCCTCACATCAACATGCTTCATCTTACTCGAGTTGCTCTCGCCTTCCAGAAACTTTATAGCAGCTTGATTATCCGAATAGAGAATCATCGGTAGCTTCAAACTTATTCCAATCTCTGTCAGCAATTTGTACACTCCAAACACATCGCACTCCACTTGCGATGCAGCATAAAACTCTGCCTCCATCGTAGAAAGTGACACGCACGCCTGGCGTTTGCACATCCAATATAGTATGATTCCATCCAACGTGACCAATCCACCGGTCACCGACTTCCTGTGTTCCTTGCATCCCGCTTAGACATAATCACTGGTTGTGACTAGCTGCAATCCATCCTGCTCTTCAACTTCTCTTGACTGCTCCATCTTCAGCTTCATCTTGAATGTTCCCTTCAAGTATCGCAAAATTCTCTTGGATAAAAAACCAATCTGTCCTTCTAGGCGCGTGCGTATGCCTGGTTGACCTGTGTACCGCGTACACTATGTCTGGCCTAGTGGATCTCTCTATCCACAGGAGGGATCCCACAAGTGATTGGAAATCCCTCACTGCAGGCGATCCGTCACTAGGCTTGACCGGCAATTCCACTTGATTATCCACGCACACGTCCTCGTGATTCCCTCCAATTGGTGTCTTCACCGGATTAGCTTCCATCACTCCATGTTCTTCGAGAAGACACTTAATCATCACTTCTTGATCGAGGTAATAACCTCCTTCGTCTTCATAGGTCACTCGCATACCTAGAAACCTGGAAACTTCATCCAAATCCTTGATCTCTAACACTTTCATGTCATCAAAGAATGTTGTAACCAAATCATCTTGCGTCCCGGTCACCAATAAATCGTCCACGTAAACTCCGACCACAATCATATCCACTCCACGTCGCTTGAAATACAAAAATAAATCCGTGTAGCACTGCGAGAAATCCAGCGTAATCAACTTGTCGTGCAATAGTCTGTTCCAGAGTCGCCCTGCCTGCTTAAGACCATACAAGGTCTTCTTCAACTTCAGCACCAGCTCATTTACTTTTTCCACTTCAAATATCTTGAAATATTGCTTCGTAAACTCCATACCTTTCGGTATATACAAGTAAATGTCATGCTCCTCTTCGAGTGCCTTGACGTATGCGTTCGGAATGTCACCGTGCTTGGCCTTCACATTCCATCTTCTTGCCAACCCCAAAAATAATTTTCACCGTCCCCATATCCATTACAGCCGCAAACGTGAGTCCATAATCAACTCCAAAGCGTTGCTCGTTTCCGCACGCGACTAGTCGTGCTTTATAACGCTCCACACATCCATTTGCGTCAGTCTTGGCCTTGAACACCCATTTGGTGTGTAACGGTCTGCATCCACTCGGTCTCTTAGTTACATCCCACACTTCATTCATCTCTAACGCCATAATCTCGGTTTTAATTGCTTCATTCCACTTATCCTTGTGCTTGCTTTTCATGGCCTCCGAAAAATTACGCGGATCCATCTCCGTGATCATGTTCATTACTCCATTGTCCTGATTGTCGTCTATAACTTCCTCATTCTGTTCATCACTTGTTTCCGCTCTCTTCTTAGCGGACTCCCTTGTCACATGCCGCTCTCTTGATCATGCCTTCTTTTTCTTGCCACTCTTGGTCTCCTTCTTGCTGGCGTGTGCTTCCTGAACTTCTTCATCTGGTTCATCACTTGATACCGGTGCTCCTTCTAGGTCTGCACCTACTTCTTCCGTGAATAGACGTCGCAACTGCTCGTTTTGCGTGTCGTCCAATGTCTCGATGTTCTTTATATGCTGGGTCACCACAACCTTCCGATCTAGCTTCAAATATACCTTGAAACCTTTAACTTCTTCGCTTTTTCCTATTATTATTCCAACCTGCGCTCTGTGCGCCAGTGAATTCTTGCCTGGGTTCCGGTACACTGTACACGGAGATCCAAAAGCGACAATATCTCCAAGCCGTGGCTTCTTTACAGTTAACATCTCGATCTGCGACATATGCCTCGTATTAGCACTCGTAGGACTTCGATTCAGTATGTATGCCGCATAGTCCACTGCATCGCCCCAGAAAGACAAATTTAACCCACACGAGAAAAGCATACAGCGTGCCATATTCATTATTGTACTGTGCATCCTTTCAGCCTTCCCGTTACTTACCTGATTCGCAGCTTCACTCATTTGCCGACCAATTCCTTTCTTCTCGCAAAAGTGATCCAGATTTTTATACTCCAGTCCTCCATCCGTCCGTAGAATATGTACCTTGCACTCAAACCGTCTCTCAAAGAAGAAATGAAGTGTTCAAACTTCTTCGCTGCCATGTCCTTGGCCTTTGCCAGGAATACGCGTACGTAATTTGTTTTGTGATCCACAAAATTAATCATATACCAATTTCCCAGCCTGTCCTTAGGTGCAATCGGACCTTTAAGATCCGAGCATATTACTCCACCCACCTTGTCTATGGGCGAGTGCTCTCCGGTGTCTTTCTTTGACTGTCTTCCTTTAGTCTGTTTCCCTTGTGCGCACGTCAAGCAATTCATCCTTTTCGTGTCCGTGAGTTCAATTCCAAAATCCGGGTCTTTAGCTAGCTTTTCGATTGCGTCGTAACCTAAATTACCCATGCGCAAATGGAAATGCATCAGCGTTCCTCGCTAAACGTCTTTATTCTTGTTTATCTCGACTTAATTTTCATTCACCGCCACCATGACGATATCACCAAAGTTCTTCTTGGGTATGTCGACCCGCACACAAACTGTAAGAACTTTATTCACCTTTTCGACGTCGAAAATACTCTGTCCTGTAGCTTGGTGCTTGATCACCCGCTTACTGCTCACAGCCAACTAGCAGCCCTTTTCTTCTAAGAGTCCATACGATAAAATGTTACGCGCCAAATTCTCCACGTAATACACATTTTCTATCTTGATCAGTCTTTCAACACCACCGCGCCGCGGTAAACCTGCAATTCGCCCTTCATGGCGACTTCCATCTTCTTTCCATCCGCTTGATAACAGACACCATCCACTGGCTCTGTGTTCCGCAGAAACTTTGATTCGTTCGTCAGGTGCATGCTTGCACCGCTATCCAAGATCCACTTATTACTCGAAACGTCATCATAATCTCCAGTAATCGTAAGTGACATATCCACATTCTTGCTTCCCTTCTTTGGGCACTTTCACTTCAAGTGTCCCGTATCTCCAGATACGTAACATCTTCGTGACTAATCCTTCTTTTGTTCAACGACGTTCACTGTGCCTCGTGCCGCCGTTCTTGGTCTTTTACCTTCATATTCCACTGCCTGCGCGAACTGGAAGATCTCTTCAGCTTGCCGTAGGTAGTCCACGCGCGTGTAATCATACCTTGACATCAATACATGCTTCGGCTCTGGCGCTGCATGATAAATAACATTATCAAGCACAAGAGCATCCGCACGTCCCCCTACTTCTTCCGCCACTGCTAACAAATATAAGTAATGCTCCGGCCAGGATCTCGTGTAACACTTCCTTGCCAAAAATAACTTCATCGCTTGAGCCGACGTTAGCTGCGTATGGAACGTCGTCAACATCTTATCCATAACATACCACAACGCAGGAGTCTCACTCCACCACGTTTCAACCTGTAGGTTATAATAGTTCTCTGCCGTACCAGATAGGTAATGTCCCAGGAGATCGACTTTAACGTCTTCACTCCATGGAAAACCGCACGCTGCCTCAGCGATACCTATCTTGAGTAGAAACTTCCTGCCCCACGGGTGAAAACCCGACCCGAGTCCCCGGTACACTTCAGTACCGTCGAAAACTCTAATTTGAAGCTTGCACTGCTTTGGTGAGGGCGTCCGCATTAACTGCGCGTATCCAACCTGCCCTGCATCTATCCTCACCCCTGGGTTTACATACCCCTTTCCTGGAATTTCCGCCTGTGCCCCGATCTGTCCGGCGTCTACTCCGCCACCTCGATCAAAACAATTTGCACCGGCCTTACTGAGATGCTTGAAACTCATAGCAGCTGGATTAACCGTCCTGTACACGGCTTTCTCCTCATGGTTTCCTTCCAGGGAAGCCATGCTCATCCTAGTGTCTCCCTTGGGGGTGTGATACACACCATCCCCCTCGGAAACTGCTCCACGAGAGTTCTCCAGCTTTCCAAGCCGGTCTGTCAGCTCGCGGATGGCTGCTAAGACATCAGCCGACCCCGCCTTATCTTCCACAACAGCGACTTTCTCCTCGCTGTCGTCGCGCCCCTTACTTGGGCTCATAACCTGTTGTTGGGCGATCTTACCCTTCGCTATCGTGTAGTTGTAGTGTAGATATCCGAAATATACTTGATCTTAGTATGCCATCTCTTTTACACGCTTGTTACCCCGTACTCAGCCCTTGTGCACAGAAACTGGTACCTATATGCGTGCCTTCACTAAAGATATACCTGGCCCTTCGAATGATATCACCTGCTGCCTCCTACCCCCACTAGATGTGCCGAAGTGAGCGAGCGCACAGAGAAAACGGACGCGTGGCTACGGTTAGATATCCTGAAAGAAGAAAATGCAAAAGTGATATATTTAGACTAGACTATTTTATAGTCCGTCACAATTATGCAATTTTTTTACACCTATTTTCGTCTTCTCTGCGTCGATGCTAAAACCTTGCAAAACCCATAGTAACGCAACTTGCCGTAACTTGCCCTTGGTTTTCAACAAAAAATGTTCCAGGCACTAACGCTGATGCCACTGTATCGGCCTCAATGTTGGAGAAATTCTTGCGCAAGTGCGGATTTTATCGAAAAAGAAGTTGCGCGAGGACCTTTATCCGCTGAATTTCGGTTGGTCGATTTCTTTTATCGTTCCGTATGAATCTGTGACGTGTGTCAATGTCGTTACAGGACAAAGTGCACGTGCTGGCGATTTTTCCCTTGCAGTTGCTACATCTGGTGGAGCTGACAGCATGGAGCTAATGCTATTACTGAGAGAATATTTGCAGGAAAATGGTATTAAGACTCCACTCTTGGCAGTGACTGTAGACCACCAATTACGACCTGAGAGCTGCAAGGAAGCACAAGAGATAGCTAAGATTTGTGCCAATCGCACTGGCATTCTCCACGTTATAAAAGTGTGTGAATGGCAGCATGACGATGCAGAGGAAGCAGGAAAAGAACATACAATGTATTTGTTATGTCCAGAGAGACCACGGGACAGTAAATGGAGGAGCAGGCGCGAAAGTATCGATATAACTTGCTGCGGCAAGTGTGTCGAGAATATCGCCTACGCTTTCTGTTCGTGGCTCACAATCGTGGCGGTCAGCTCGAGACAACGCTTTTTCGTCTTTAAAGGGCAAGCGGCATTAATGGATTGGCTGGGATGGCAAGCCAATTGCCGTTTCTCTCACTTGACGCACTACCCCCTGGAAGTGAAGACTTGAGAGAAAGCAACATAGTAACGCTTGTACGACCATTACTTTTGTCACCAAAGACCAGTTAATGGCAACCTGCGGTCGATTTCAGCAAACATGGATTCACGATCCGTCCAATGATAATCCCGTCTACGACCGTGTTCGGATCCTTCAGGTACGCTAGTAAGTTATCATGTCTAGCGCACGCATTGAAATTACGTCCGAGTATTATCATCATCACTAGGAACTGAAACGTATTGAAAAGGAAGCACCATCTACGCTCGTCTTGTTCTCAAGATTTCAACAGACTGCCGAGAAAGCTAAGAATGAGTTTGCACGAGTTGGTACCGAAGCAAAGAGGAATATCATTTTCGAGTAGTCCGTAACAATCTTTTTGTGCATTGGAATCAGCACGATCGATGCTTCGCAAGTACACTGTAATTTGGAAGTCAGAAGGGGTCGTCATGCAAATGGCCATTACAAACGATCCAAAGATGTTTAACGAACTGCTTTACAGGTTGCTTTCGCTCATCGTTTTACATGTCGGCAACAAAGAGTCGCCTCCGCGTCTAGCATCTGTCATTAGTCTTGCAAAAGATTTGCACCGTTTTGACACTGGAAAGCAGCTCACATTAGGTGTATGTCGGGTGCGTTCATAATCCTGGACTATTCGTGATCGAAACTGACTGGAGTAAATTACGTTTACAGATTAGACTAGTCGCAAGTGTTCACTGCTTGGAGTTTCAACCTGAGCGTAAGAAGCAATAGAAAAAAATGTCAATGAACACTTTTGGTACATTGTACCGGTGCATTTCACGCCATTAATTTGTGAAAAAAAGAGTTTCGCCCAATCGATGGGTCAGTAAGCGAGCGCCGGTCGGGTGGTTGGTGTAAAACGCCCACGGTTGGGGTGATTTTTTCGAAAAAGCTGGGGTGATTTTTCTCTCGCCCCAACAGCCGATACATATTTCATGGTAGGCTAACTAAATACTGCTCAATACACATGCCATTGATGAAGATCCTGGTTTGATTACTTTTTTCTACTTACTGCGAACTGTTAAGGGGTGTCATTTGCACGGTCAACGGATTTTTGGTTGCTGTAATATTGACTTTAGACGATTTCAGTATATTGGAGCTATCACTTCACATCTACGACACAAGTTTTCATCTGTCTACGCGAGTATGAACGGTGACAACTTCCATCAGCCACCAAATGAGATGTTATGTATACTAAATTATAAGGGTTACATTGCTTTTCCAGCTTACGCTAACACCAACAATGTCGTGGTTAAACAATTTAACTTCAGGTGGATGGATGTCTAAACTGTGGTGAAGTGCAAGTGAAAATTATTGACCAGTTTGTACCAGTGTACCAGTTTTCAAGGCAGATCGATCCGGTTGGCTGGGAAACGACGGAATATTTTGGGCCAATCGTGTGCTTGGAGTATTTTGTATGCGGATTTGAGTAAAGGTACACGGTTTACATATAGTTTACATATTTTGGATTTTAATTGGATATTAAATGCAGTGTTTGTATTACATCTGGTTGCGTAAGTCGCCAGTGGCACCGATATGAGTCATTGGGAGCGGGAGGCTGACAGAGTCCCCTCACGCTTATAAGCCCGGCCAGGACAAAGCTCCACCGGAAGCCCCACGAAAGGGAGCACTCGTTACGTTCACTCACCACTCAAGTTCGGCTCCGTTCAAAGGAGACGGGTTATTTTTTTGATGGGTCACTCATCGCGATCTGCTGCGATCAAGTCCCAGGAATTGGCTGGATTACTCATCGCGATCTGCGGTCAAGTGCCAGAAACTTTTATTGGCTGGATTACGCATTACTCTGCAATCAAGTGCCAGTATTTACTATTGGCTGGATTACTCACTGCCTCGGGCGGTCAAGTGCCAGATTTAATTGCATTCGGAGTGAGGATTTCCGCTTCGTTTGCCGATCAGCCATTTCGAATTACGTTTCGTTGGAATTTTGGATCAGTACCCCAGAAGTGGTACATCCATATCGATCTTTACTAAAGTCTATACCAAGCAACGGTCCACGGAGTGCGTAGCCACACATACCAATGGGTACACAAGGTGAGACACGAGACGAATCGGACTCGGTGTCCTGCAATACCGATCGGTCATCGGCACCCAGTCGAAGGTCCGCGGAGTACTCCCTCCGTTAGTTGGTCGCCTGGGCACGATGGTGGTTCAGTTTCGGAAACTTTGGTGTTCGATTTTGAGCTGGACTCCACCACCATGGTGCGCGTGCCCCGATCATTTGGTGACCGTGGATATCACCGTGATATTCAGCAAAGTATGGATTTTACAAGTTTTGATATGGATACTCTATGGAGAGCACGCACGGAACGCATATCGCCTTGTGTACTAATTGTTGAAAAGGATGGAGATGTTCGATCAGATCAGGGGGAGAATCAGATCGAAATTAATGAATTTACAACTACCCATCCGCTCCTGTCTGAGCCGATCGGCACGTGGAACGCTTATCGCCTCGTGTCGTGGTCGTGGAAAAGGATGGTAATGATCGATCTGGCCAGGTAGAGGACCATATCGGGATTAACAAGTTTATTCCTCCCCACAAGGCTCCGATCGGAGCCGATCGGGACTATAGCAAGTCTTGCTATAGTCCCAGTAGGAATCAGGACCCTGTTCCTAATCCCATGCAGATCGACAAAAAATTGCATGTGAAGAACACTATGGTGGCGGATCACTCCGATCTGCCCAAAATACCAATAAAAAAGACCAATCAGAGGCTCGCAATGCTTTCGGACGATGACGACTTGGAGGAAAAGTCGCCGATCGATGATGGGACTGTGGGTGACGAGGAGGTGACCAAGATGTACTACATGTAAGAACTGAAGAGATTCGTTTGAGAAATCGAAGTCATCCGAGTTATCAAGCCCTTAATTCCGGATTTTCTACACGGGTAGACTACCAAACCGATCGACTCCGATCGGCCGCTGCAACTAGTCAAGAATGTTTTGGCGATGCTAGCCGAGGTTGGGATAAAGGTCAAGAATGCTTATGGTGTTGGCAAGCTGTTCGAAATTTATACGTGGAAGTTGAAACAAGCGATGTCAATGCTACATGACCATCTGACGCCATTGGTGGGGGCGGTGCGCCGCCCAACTTCCCCAATCGCGTTAGAAGCCCCAAATCTCGTGCGATCACGTGTCGAAAAGTCATTCTCTGATAATAGCTCGCTATATGGGTCGCCACCTCCCTCCAAGTGCTCGTCCGAGTTTGAGGTCGGCGTGGAGCGGATGAGCATGGATCGCTGTACCAGTCACGGTACCAGTCGCACAGAACAAAAATGGACGTGCGGCAACGAGGGGCGGCATGCCAGTCGGGGCCCCAGGGGAGCCCACAGGTATCGTCACCCACCAAGACCGATCCAGTCACCTCGCCCTCGATGGAAGCAAGCATGCAAGCCATGTTTGATGCTATGATGAATCGTTACGACGCAGATCGAGGCAGATCACCTCTGCGCCCTCGTGCACCAAGCCGTTCTGTCCAGGAAAACGAGGCAATTTGTGCGGAAGTCGAAATGCAGTCAATAACATCAACAGACAAGCTGTCCGAAGGTGTTAGACCAGTTTTCAAGACAAACCGCAGGTCACGCCGAGCCCGCCCCCGGCGATCGGCAAGTAGAAGCGACTTTGACATGGAGTCGATAAGCGAAATTGACGATGATTACAGTGGTACGGGCAGAGGCGGGACACAAGGCAAACTTAGCCTCGACGACGGCGTTTGACTTTAATTATAAGGCGATCCCAAGGATCTGCATGGACGCAAGCGCCGAGTTGAAGGACTTTACGGTCAAGGATGCCGATGAGGAGCAAGCCCGATCATGTTTCAGCCGAACGAAGGCCGCCTGCCCTCGGGATCTGACGCCAAACAAAGAACGGTGTCTGATCTTCCGAGATGTGATGAAGGGATAGGCTTGAACTGGATCCAGCAGTTAAGTCGGGATGTCCGATCTGAATGGAGTTTGCTGTGCATGGAGTTTGAAAGGCAGTACTGTCACTCCGGCTTTTCTACTGCGCGAAGGTACCACCACATGAGGAAGAGGGGCGATGAAACGCCGATCGAGTACCTTCACCGACTAAATGTGGCTGCGATGCGTGCGGGGATCCCGATCAAGGAGACCGATCCGCCGATCGGCGCTGCCCAAGAACACGTGGTCTACTTTATCAGTACGCTGGATGATCAGGAGTTGGACGATCAGCTAACCTTACTGCGACTCAGGGACGTGGAAAAAGTTGTACAGACGTTACGTATGCTGCGCCACTCCCGAATTATTAGGACGAAGGTTGCTGTCGGATCGAACCGATCCAGATCGAAGGTGCAGGACGATCATGTGAAGAGACCTGCGACCAGACCGGCCAGAGCAATCAAAGCGGTCATGGCTGATATGAACTACGGATCAGAAAGGGAGAGCAGTGGCTGGTCCAGTATGGGGACAGACGAGGAACAGTACCGTCACATTTTCGTCTCCCAGTCTGCACCCAGAGATCGATCAGCTTCACGCCTTGCCGAATGGAAGGCAGTAACGGCAACAGATCGGACCCTAATTCGCCGTACAAGAAGTGCACTCACTGCGGATCAACCAGGCATGAAGATCGGGGCTACTGGCGAAGAATTACGTGCAAGAAGTGTGAACGACGCGGCCACCCCACCGATCACTGCCTATTTGGATGTAAAGCATGTGGAGAGATCCATGACGATGGACAGTGCAAGATGGAGCACTTCTTAAATCAGATGCGCAAGTGGTATGTTCCCGACAGACACGCGGTAATGTTGCCGCCTGATGTCGAGAAGATGTTAAACTAGATCGCTCGCCAGGTTGGAATCTGGATCGATCCGAGCGATCTGCGTTTAGCAACATGCATTCGTTGGAAAAGACAGTGATAAAACGGCAAAAAGGACAGGCGACGGGAATCATTCGGTCTACAGTCTTCCGACTAATGAATATTCCCGATCGAAGGTCGTCATGAAGTTGGACCTGCTTCCCGGCGAATCGAGCGGCTACTGGAAATACAACACTCCCTGCAAATGGTCCAAGCAGGCGAAAGCCTATGGGAAGATTAACAACGAGAGGGACACGCTGCTGTTCGACTCTGGTGCAGAAGTCTCAATTATCGACTCCGCCTTTGCTTCTAAGGTTGGATGTCAGATCGACCATGCACAGAGGCAAGAATGCATTGGAATCGGCGAAAATTCCTATATGACCGTAGGGAGGACGCGTGTGAAGATCACTTTATCTGGTTCATTGGTCTACTTCTTCAGCGCCTGGGTTGGTATGCTGGCCGGCCAAGACGCATTACTTGGTATAGATTTTATGGTGCCGGCAGGCATACGCCTCGACCCTGTCGCATGGAGTGCTTACGCTTCCAGACGAAGTCCAAATCCAATTGGCTGTTCGACGCCCCCCTATACGGATCACGTACTGATCTGGTGAGGTGGGACCAAGATATCACCATTCCGGTGGGTGGATCAGCAGATGTCTCGGTTGGAAAGGACTATCGGACAAAGAAGTTGTGGATGACCAGGGGCGATCACTGGGTACCGACTTTTGTGGACGGTGGAGATCGAAGCGATCGGGTACGAGTCACTAACATCGGTAATAAACCGCTGATGTTAGACAACGGTACGATCGTCGGTATGTGTCTGGCTGAAGGAAAGGTTCCGTGGAGGATGGGATTTATTTCGATCGAATCAAGACGTTATATGCAGTGGAAAAGCTTTGCGCGTGAGGCCACTACCGATCGGATCGGCGACGATTAGTCAGCCGAAGAAGACCTCCCACCTCTGACGGAAAGGCCAGATCACGTAGAGATCAGGATGTGCCAGAGGTCACCATAATAGTCACCCGATACAGTTGACTTGAAGGCAGATGTGCCAAACGTCGTTAACGCAGTTGTATCGCAAGATCGGGTGACAGTAGAACCGACGGCAGACGGGGTCGATCGCAATATCGCTGAAGACGAGTATAGCGACACATCCAATCAAGTCGGTGATACAGAAGGGCAGCCGGTCGACGACGATCAGCATTGCCAGTTTGAAAGGGAAGGACCGAGCGAGATCGCCTCACCAGATGACCTGGTGTGTATGCACGGGAGGGTAGAAGTGTGTTGATGGATCGGCGAACCCAATCTGGAATGTGGTTACCCCACCTGAAGTGCTAGCCAATACGCTCGAGGCGACTATGGCTGATCCTCAAGTTGCCAACACCCCCGATCGAACCGATCAGCCCAAGGAATTAAGATGGGAGAAGAAATACTGGCTGATCGGGGAGGGGGATGCTGATGTCGACAGTGATGATGCCGATTCGACCGCCCATTTGGATGACAGATCGACCCAGAAGACGTGTTATGACAGAACGCACCGAGAACACCCGATCCACCTGGAGGATCGCAAGGAAACAATTGAGATCGGTGGATCCGATCTTGATTATGTCGATCTGACTAAGAAGTCCGAACGAAATCGACCGATTCAGAATTGTTATGGGGCGACACGGACTTACGAAGTGGGAAAACAAGATTTGCAATAGTGCAGATCGGGTGACACCGATCGGCTACCGATCGTCAATATCGATCTGCTACAGATCGGTAATATCGAAGGGTGTGAATTTGTGGTGTTTATTGTGATTACAACTACGGGTTCGTGGAGAACTGTGATGAATGGATTATATTTCGGTGATGACAAAGTGGCTTAAGTTTGTGGCTGATTTTTTTTCGCTGACAATGATGACGACTCTTTCGATGTGGATATAAGTGGATGCGGCAAGGGTGGACCTTGACTAACGGGATTAAAGACAAAGACAGATGAGACGATCGAGTAATCAAAGAGGAAATTTTATTGATGATTAGTGCAGGAATGATTGCCCGATCGGCACTTACCAAGTTAGCGTTTGCGATCACCCCATAGCCGATTGACAGTCATGGCTGGGTGATCTGCGACCTTCTCACGAAATTGATTGCGCCAAGGCTTCTCCTTGTCCATCGGGGTCAGATCGTCCATCAAGTTGTCAATTACGGTGTCGCAGTCGTAGCCGGGGTACCAAGCTCCGTCTTCAATCAGATCCCCGGCTTTCTTCGCGCAATCCCTAGCCATATGGAGGACAAGGGGGTATAGGAAGACATCAATGTCACATTCCTTTGCCAGCATGTCCTCCAATACGAATTGGCATATCGACAACCAAGCTTCGCCCGCCCGACTCCGACGTTTCTTCCGCTGCTTCTGGAACGTCGCGAGATCCTTGTCCGCCTTCACCTGCCCAACCGGAAGCATCAGGTAGTGGTTCGATTCCCAGATCGCTTGGCAGTGGACTTTGTAATAATGCTCAAGACGACCCACGAATAAGGCAACCCACGGAGTCAGCGTGAACGTGACGCTCAGATCGCGGCTCAACAAAACTTCCATGGTTTGGCGTCGTACAGGCGGGCGACCTGCGATCCGGTGACAAGATCGGGTCGCCACTCAGTTGTACCTGGTTGTCTGAAAGCCGGTGGGAAGAGCCAATAGTCTGGACGGGATAAGGTGCGAGCCAGATGTTGCTTGATCGGAACAGATCGACGCAACAGATCGATCTACCCCGGAGACCATGGTTCGTTGACATCCAGATCCAAAGGAGGCGGAGGTACGTCAATCTGCAATGCCCCTAGCGATGCGTGACGATATACTGGAAGTTTCGGGCAGAACAGTTATCTCGGATGCCTCAACACCCGGATTCGATGATTCTTGGATGCTATCACCCTTCGAGTGCACCACTTGGTCTGCCCCTGGTGTTGACGTTTCGACTGTAGAAGCAGATCGGCGACGCTGGGTGGATCGGGACCGTGCTAGAGCAGAAGCTAGATCAATTGAATCCGTCGATCCACCCTCGGAGTCCGAGACAGACGAATCTAATGCTGACTTGGACTTTCCGACAGTTGTTGTCGAAGGCGCTTGAATTTTCGTGGTCTGTACTGGCTTGGATGGGTCCGTTGGTTGTCGCATACAGGAGGTTCGCCGGTGTCTTGGCTTTCTTCCGGGGCGCCGCTGTCTTCTACTTTCAGTCTGGATCATCGGCTAGGTCCCGCGCCCTCGCGCCTCTTGATGCACCCTTGCGCTTCTTGTTGTGTGCCCGAATTTTGGGGGCGGAATTTCAGACAATGAATGGCGAGCATTTCTGCCCGAATTTTGCTGGTAAATTGCACCAGATGAATGCTCCTGTGGGTCCGCGGGGGATCTCGATGCTACTCCGCAAGTAATGCAATCGGCGACCAGCGACTCGGATAGGCACGTAGCCAACTCATCACCGCACCCGTTGACGATTCCCCAGAGTCGATTCGATTCTTGGGTCCA
Organism: Peronosclerospora sorghi; assembly: GCA_026184515.1. NCBI lineage: Eukaryota > Oomycota > Peronosporomycetes > Peronosporales > Peronosporaceae > Peronosclerospora > Peronosclerospora sorghi. The sequence goes on along the minus strand of CM047586.1, from coordinate 4,644,696 downwards.
AATGCCTAGCCGATCTTGGGAGGCACTAATTCTGTCGGAATAATCGTCGATCGTGGGATTTAGCTCAGCGATCTGCCGATCCTTCTCGCATCGTTGGGAATATATGACCGACCGATCGTCCTGAGGCTCCGGGCACTGCCGAACGACCACTGCGTGCGGCTCCTGAAGACGCGATCGGTTGATCTCAAGACGATGCACGTCGTGAAGAGTGCCGATAAGACCTTCCAACATCATCTGAAGCAGATCGAAGTGGCCTTACACCTGCGGAAAAGTAACGAAAAGTGTCTGCGCAGTCTAGAAGACATCGATCACCAGTGGATCTACATACAGCAGGAAGTGAGGATCGATCTAACGTGGAGTTATCAGTGGAATGGCGTACCTGATCTGTTCTGTTGCGGAACCAAGGCCTTGAGACGTTTATTCTCGGCCATTAAGTCTGAACGATCGGCTTGAATAGCGTCGATCAGCTCGGAAAGTCGTTTGGAGTCTCGGCGCATTTTATGGAACGCGACGTCGGTCACGATCTGCTTCTCGCGCGCTACCTCCAACTCCTTTCGGAGCGTATCAATGGTTTTTTGGGACCTATCTACTTCGGCTCGGGGCTCATCTTCTTCTTCGACAATCTGAGTGTCAACCGATCCGTCAAATGGTCCGATCGGTCAGAAGTTTGAAGATGCGGAGAGTGCGAGCGCCGATCGCCTACGAAGGCAAATGTTAGTGAAAGATGTGGCGATCGGAAGTCAAGTGGATCTACCTGGTACATTGGACTCGGAAGATTGCATGGAATTGTAAACTGTTTGTGAGATCGGGCCGCTACCGTTGTGCGGCTGCGACCAGACTCAGGGGCGGCTGTGGTGAAGTGCAAGTGAAAATTGTTGATCAGTTTGTACCAGTGTACCCGTTTTCAAGGCAGATCGATCCGGTTGGCTGGGAAACGACGGAATATTTTGGCCCAATCGTGTGCTTGGAGCGTTTTGTACGCGGATTTGAGGAAAGGTACACGGTTTACATATAGTTTACATATTTTGGATTCTAATTGGATATTAAATACAGTGTTTGTATTACATCTGGTTGCGTAAGTCGCCAGTGGCACCGATATGAGTCATTGGGAGCGGGAGGCTGACAGAGTCCCCTCACGCTTATAAGCCCGGCCAGGACAAAGCTCCACCGGAAGCCCCACTAAAGGGAGCACTCGTTACGTTCACTCACCACTCAAGTTCGGCTCCGTTCAAAGGAGACGGGTTATTTTTTTGATGGGTCACTCATCGCGATCTGCTGCGATCAAGTCCCAGGAATTGGCTGGATTACTCATCGCGATCTGCGGTCAAGTGCCAGAAACTTTTATTGGCTGGATTACTCACTGCCTCGGGCGGTCAAGTGCCAGATTTAATTGCATTCGGAGTGAGAATTTCCGCTTCGTTTGCCGATCAGCCATTTTGAATTACCTTTCGTTGGAATTTTGGATCAGTACCCCAGAAGTGGTACATCCATATCGATCTTTACTAAAGTCTATACCAAACAACGGTCCACGGAGTGTGTAGCCACCCATACCAATGGGTACACAAGGTGAGACACGAGACGAATCGAGCTCGGCGTCCTGTAATGCCGATCGGTCACCCGATCGGCACCCAGGCGAAGGTTCCAAGAGTACCCCCTCCTTTAGTTGGTCGCTTGGGCACGATGGTGGTTCAGTTCCGGAAACTTCGGTGTTCGATTTTGAACTGGACTCCACCACAAAACTCACTGTCCCAAATGTTTAAGCTCACTGGCTTTAAAATAAAAAGGATAAATTATGGCGCATCCAGTAGCCCAGTCGTTTGACTGGTTCAGACGGTGATTGTCAGACGGACGAATACACGATTTTTCTAGGTACGAGAATGTGTTCACTGATGAGGAGAGAATCACTTGGTACAAGAGCGTGCTAGCCATGGATCCCCCTCAATCTATCCCGCCGGTTGACTAAGCGCACTGCCTAACCATCATTTACAATGAACAAGGGGTCGGCACAATTCAGACATCCAAAGTGCCGAGGGTAGTGTCATTCTCTTTTCTATTAAGGAACTTCTAATCATCCGGCGCTCGTTATTTTGTGCGGTATGAACCATACATTCTATTTTCAAATTTCCTTTGGTTATTATTTCTTTCTTTTACAACACTTCCCTTTTATACTCTCTTTATCTTCCCTCATTTTGTTTTTTGTTAAAGGTACAGTGAGCTTAGACATCTGGGCCAGTGAGTTTAGACATCCACATCTTCATACCTTATTTCCCAAGGGACCAAAAATAGGTACCGGACCAAATAGTTTTATAATCGAACTTAAAGCAAGTGAAACCATCCTTCTCAATGTGACTCATGTCTTGTGTCAATTTTGCACGCAACTTCTGCATCCACGGATATGGCATTGGTTGTGTCAACATATCCGCCAATATATCATCGGATGCCACGTACCTTGCTGTCTATCATTAAATTTCGAAAGCATAAACCTCAACCGCATATCCCACGTTTCATTTTTGATAATCTACCACCCCTTATAAAATCTATCTAGCTCCATCTTTGCCTATCTTGAAAATCATCGTTCGCATCACTTGAATTCCAATCTCTTGCAACGCGTGCAAAGTTAAAATCGATAGAAATTGAAAATCTTTTATTGGGATTTTACCTTAATTTGTCAATAAATCATACAAATTTAAATCTTCATCCTAATTTACAATCGGCGTCTTTACTCCGATCGCATCTGACTCGAATCTCGAAAAACTTTTTGAAGAAGGTGTTCTTTGCAGAATCCCCGCACATCATTGCTACGGTAATGGCTAAAGTGTAGGAATTCCTTTGTCATTATGGACCTCAAAGGGTCCAGTGAAGTTAAGAGGGCATCATCCTTGAAGGAAAAATTACCGTTTGCCTGTGCATGCAAATCAAAGGTATATCATGCCAAATTCTTATTTTCACGTGTGGGTAAACATTCATTATATTTCCTGAATGAACAATTTTGTAGTAACGTCATGTTATTAGCGTCAGGTTTTTTACTTGAAAATGAGGTGTAATTCTTGATTGAAATTAACTCGCTCTTGTCGTGACGACTGGATCTGCTTGGCTTAGCGCATCTACCACTGTGATTGAATTAGGTGAGTTAACATGTTGAGCTTTAGCATTAGGTGCGTTTGATATGAGTTCACATGCTGCAACTGCAACTTGTGTTACTGGTGGTAGTAATTAACATTACTAATTATCTTTTCTCTGTTAGCGTCCATTTTTAGTAGCGCTCTCTCTCAGTTCATCAAAACCAGAAGTAAGTTCATCTTTTATATAGAATATTACAGCTTGTCACTGTAAATCACTGTATGCATGAAGACGTGTACTGCTTACTTTTTTAAACGTATCATTTCTTCATCTGCTACTTCCGCCGCTGATGCACTTACAGCGCTAATAGTTTTAGTCGAAACGACAATTTTTTTTGCAAACTAGACTCCACTGTTTGAAGTAAGCGCGCAGCATGTCACTCAGAACGCGGTTAACTTGTTCTGGATAATGAGAAAGTTTCTTGTCAAATCTTTATTAGAGACTATGTTTTCCAGTATTCCGTGTAAGTGAAGTATCTTATCAAATATCCGCTCTATTAGCGTGGCAGTGATTATTGCCGACATTAAAAAAAGACGTAACATCTTACTGAATTGGTCTTCATAGACCAATGTTCCTGTCTTCCGACTTTTTTAGGCAAAAGACTAAAAAAGATCAATGAAAATGAACTTCTAACACTATTGGAACCAAAAAGGATTTAAGTGGTGCCTGCGCAGTTTGCGCATGTATTACGTCTCAGAAGTGTGCACGTATTTGCGTACCCACTTAGACTAGTTCCTCCAGTGAAAGCCGCGTACAAATGAGGTGTAGGTCTTCTCCCGATATCGATGTACCATGATTCTCAAACATGATTTTATCCTTGATATCATGGTCATTGGTAGCAACAATGCGACTGTCATTCCTTAATCTGTGACATTTAGTAGCAGACGACTGTTCAATCGATAAGGATGCACGCTTGTCCGTAAGAGATCTAGAAATTGTTGGCGTATCTTTGTGATTGGTTTTTAAAATTATCAATTAATCGACGCGTCTATTTTTCGTTTTAGTGTGCCTCTTGTACTTTCTGTACAAGAGACGAAGCAGGTGAAGTGCAACGGACTGTGTTTGTATTCGTAATTTCTGTTACGGACGGTTTCGTTGCTTGATCATGTCAACCTGATAGCACATACCCTACCACGTTTAATCTTCCCGGTTTTTACGCAACCGTGAAGTTGTATCCTGCAAAAAGTGATAACCATCGTTTTATTTGGAAAAAAAATGGTGAGTCACTGCCATGCGTAGAAAGATGCATGGTCAGTATAAACCACAAAGGGTCTATCTCCGAATAGATAGATCCTAAATTTTCCGGTGCATACTTCATGGCAAGGAATTCCTTGACATACACCGGATAGTTACACTGTAATGGGGTGTCATTACTTAATTGATATTCAATTTAGAATATCACAGTTAAATTTCAGACGCGTTGTCTGAAATTTAAATAAGAGATTATAAGTTATTATAATCTACGAAGGAAAAGTCGATTCGGTATAAATACCGAATCTTGCAGGTTAATTAATAGTACAGTTCGTTGAATACTTGATATTATTATATTAATTAGGTAGTTACTATACTATTAGCCTCTAAACCACCCATTAAATAAACACTCTTAATTTTGCGTTCTAACCCATAAGTAAATATTTATATATTTACTTTTAGTATAGGATTAGTTGTTATCAACTAATCCTGCCCTATCTCATTGCGCGCTTCCTCGCAATTACACTGTAAGCCTGTAACAGGATCAGTTCTGTTACACCTGGTAGAACTTTGTGGTCCGTCTTAACGACCACAGTTCTGTCCCGCTAGTTAACTAGCGGAGCGAGAGAGAACGCTGGAAGTGGTGACGAAACACTTCCCTCACTTCTCGTCGCGTAGTAAAGACGCGACGGTGGAAATGATTCGGTCTATGGGGACCGACATCATTACCTTCCTCAATAATAAGTCCCCGAAGGAAGTGGTACAGGTGCTGAATCGCTTTAGGCGAAACCACCTAGAAAAACCAGTACGGCCCGCGCCAGAGGCAGCGCGGACCGCAACTGCACCTGCAACGCATAGCGTTGAAGTGGTAAAGGCGCGAGTACCGCCCTTTACCGGTGAAGGGGGCGAGCCCCTTCGTAGATGGTTCGCAGAGGTGGAAGATGCATCTCTGCGCAAAATATTGTTGACGAACGTCAACAGGCGTACTTCGCCACAACATGTCTAGGCGGCAGAGCCAGGGCATGGGAGATGAGTCGCAGCGCCACTGATGACTCTGCGTTCCTGACTTATCATGAATTAGAAGCTGAGCTAAAGCTCAACTTTGAAGCTCCAGAAATGGAGCTAAGTAGTCGGCAGGAGTTCATGGAGCTCCGGCAAGGTAAGCTTGACCTCCAAGCTTACGCTCAGAAGACGCAATATTTGCTGTCAAATATTGTGTATGAGCCGGTGCACCCTGCTATGCAGGTCACTGGCTTCATGAAGTGACTCAATGATGGTCCCGTCAAACAGAGTCTCTATCGACACAAGCCAGATACTCTGAGGGATGCCATTGATATGAGCATCCGTGAGGAGTTCAGCATGCGATCAGCGTCATCGCATGCTGGGTACAGCCGAAGAGCTCAACAGCCCTTCGCTTTTGACATGCCGCAACGGCATGTAAACAATCAGCAGTCAGGCAGACGAAGCTCACACTTCGTCTCAAGAAACAGCCACCCGCGCCAGAGCATGGGCGGTGGAGGTCCAGAGCCGATGGACCTATTGGTTGCGGTTGATTCTAACTCGAAGCAACCGAAATTTAAGAAGAATATTCGCTGCAATCGATGCGCGAAAATGGGGCATTTTGCCCATGAGTGTATGGAACCGCGTCCAGTGCCACGCAGTAAGCGGACGGAACCGTCCGATGCACGGCGACACCAACAGGGACATCACCCTGTTGGTGCAAAAAACGTAGAACACCAGTAGGGGCGGGGCGCCCTACTGGGAATGTTATCCCACATGCCGACATAGGGCATGTGAGGGTAATATCCCCAGACGGGACTATGTCCTGTCAAAAGGTGCAGGGTGATGGAAAGCCTCTTATCACCATGGAGGTTAAGCCGCACGGGAGCGATGTCCCCATGCAAGCTTTGTTTGACACAAGAGCGTCTAAAATTTCTTTAGAACTCAGAGTATAACGCTGTTGAGCTTCGTGGAGGTAGAAACCTCACGAAGTATGTTGTCAGTCCGGTTAGCAACAGGTGCAACCGTGACTATTCCAAAGCGTGTGATTAAAACACGCTTCGAGTTGAATGAACTGTCATTCGAGGATGAATTGATCGTCCTCGATTTAGATGACAAGTTCGATGTGATACTTGGAATCCCATGGATGTCCAAGTTTAAACCTTCGATCGACTGGGTTAACCTGTCGATCGACTGCGGCGGACCCACAGGATCTGATCACCCTGTGTGTAATCCGGATGTATCAGAAGATAAAACCGCAGCGTCGGACAGTATGGTGGATAGCGATGGCACCACCAGGTCTGTTCCGACACGATCAGCGGAAGTTACCTCCGCTGGTGAGAGTCCAGAGGGACTACCACACGCAACAGAAGAGTCGTTGCGTGTTGGAGAGAAACATTCCACGGGTGATAAAAACCACCGTGAGAATGAAGATATATCCACGGTGGGAAACACCCACCGTGAGAATGAAGTGATATCCACGGTGGGAAACACCCACCGTGAGAATGAAATAGTATCCACAGTGGGAAATACCCACTGTGCGACCGAAGGTTCCAACACGACGAATGAATTCTGTGTTGATGAGAGTGAACTCACGATCGAGTGCAATCGTGAGAAAAACTCCGTGGTGGCCAGTGTCCACCACGTTGCGTTAGCCATGCGCACGGGTGATAAAGAACACCGTGTCGCAGAAAAGGCGGCCGATCAGACGAGCACATCTGATCGCCAAAATTCCATGGTAGGCAGTGGCCACCATGATGATGAGTATTCGCACACGGTGAATCGTAATCACCGTGTAGCAGTCATTCAGACGAGTCGTCTGATTGCATGGGCAGTTCCGTCGAGAAGATCAACGTCTTGACGCAAACGGAGACCGGATTAGCTACCCAGTCTCTGTTGATGGAACACCCTCCGAAAGAAGGTTCGGAGGTGATGGCTCTTCCAGCGCTAAGCTGGAAGAAGTTTGCGAGAAACTTGCACGATGGTCAGATCGAACAGATCTGTATCATCGTTGCAACAGATGATGTAGTGGATATTCGTGAACGAATATCCACATTACAAGTGGAAAACATTGGGAAAGAGGTTCCCAATGATCAAACGAGAGTTCGGCGCTTTGAAGCGCAGATCTGGGAGTCGCTTAAAGCGAACTCCCCATTTTATGAGGTACTTCGAGAATACGCTGACGTATTACCAGAAAAAGTACCTAGCGATCTCCCTAAGGATAATGGAACTCGTCATGAAATTGACCTCGTGCCAGGCACGAAGTATTGTGTCACGCGGCAATGGCCGTTGCCACGTGATCAAGTAAAAGCGATCGACGAGTTTTTCGAAGCTCGTCGTAAAACAGGCCAAGTGCGGGAGTCTATCTCACCGCACTCTACCCCCAACTTTTGTGTGAAAAAGTCCACAGGTGGGTGGAGAATCGTTCACGCTTACAACAAGCTGAACGCAGCGACGGTACCGGCGCAGACGCCGATACCGCGAAAAGATGTCATCATTGATGGCATGTGCGGGAGCACCATCTTTAGTGCTCTCGATGTAAGAGATGGATTTTATCGAATCCTAATGCGTGAGAAGGATATCCCTCTCACGGCGGTAAGCACCCCAAGCGGCATGCTTTGGGAGTGGCTTGTTATGCCGCAGGGGCTTCGAAATGCCCCTGCTACGTTTAACAGATGCGTAACGCATCTATTACGCCCGGTGCGAGAATTCGCACCGAGTTATTTCGATGACGTGTTCATCCATAGTAAGGTTGAACACGATAAAAGCGATGTAGATGTCCATAGGGAACATCTACGTCGAGTGTTAGAGCTTATGCGTAAGCATAAGCTCTATGCAAATCTAAATAAGTGCACCTTTGGTGCACCTGAGATACCCGTTCTTTGATGTTTTGTGGGCAAGAACGTGGTGCGCTCTGATCCAGAAAAGATCAGGGTGATCGTTGAATGGCCTAAGCCAAACAACGTTAAGGAACTTCGAAAGTTCCTTGGGTTGGCAACAAATTTGCACAAGTATTCGTGCAACTATGCTGGGTTAATACGACCTCTTTCTCAATTACTTAAGAAAGATGTCGAATGGCATTGGGATACCCAATTCCAAGATGCTTTTGATGCAGTCAAGCAAAGCTTGACTGAAGCGCCTGTCTTGGATATAGCCGATAACGAGCGTCCGTTTCACGTCGTTTGCGACGCGAGCGATTTCGCTATCGGCTGTGCTTTGATGCAGCGTGATCACGATGATCGTGATCGCGTAATCTGCTATCAATCGCGTCAGTTGCGCCCAGCCGAGCGCAACTATCCAGTGCGTGACAAGGAACTCCTTTCCATGAAGTATGCACTGGCCAAGTTTCGGATCTATCTCTTGGGAGATAGACCGTTTGTGGTTTACACAGACCATGCGTCGCTACGCACGACCGTGAATTCACAACACATTTCTCAAAGAATGGTTCTATGGCTGTCATTTTTTGCTGAATACAACTTTACGGTTGAATACAAACCCGGAAAGTTGAACGTGATAGCGGAGGCGCTATCACGAAGGCCCGATTACGAGATGAAACCGTCCGTAACCGAAGGTGCCAGTGCAAACGCTATCCGTTGCACTGCTTTGTCGTCGTCAATTATACGACAAGTACGCGAGGCGTACAAAACAGACGAGGATACACGTCTGTTGATTGATTAATTACGTAATCAATCAAGTGAGAAGCGCAACGAACTCCCAGAGCTCCTCCGCGCTTGCGTGCATCGATATCGACTGCACGATGGTCTGCTGCTTTACAGCACAGACCAAAAAGATGAAAGTCGCGTCGTCGTTCCAAACGACGATGATCTCAAACATCAAATTATGTTTGAGTATCATGATGCACCGATTTCGGGGCATCAAGGTCAAGAGAAGACATACGCTTCTCTCGCACGTGACTTTTACTGGCGAAACCAGTACAAGTGGGTACGGAAATAAGTACGAGCTTGCAAGATTTGCCAGAGCGTTAAGCCTGCGCAGTCTTCACAGGCTCCGCTGCAATCTCTGCCGGTTCCGACAGAGTGTTGGAAGTCCATTTCAATGGACTTCGTATTCGGTCTTCCACCCGACAATAGTCGGAAGACCGGAATAGTGGTCTTTGTAGACCGTTTCAGTAAGATGGTACATCTTACTGCAGTATCAGTGAACGTAACCGCCGCTCAAACAGCGCGGATATTCGTTGATACGGTATTCCGTTTGCACGAAATGCCGGAAGACATTGTCTCGGATCGAGATCCGAGATTTACAGGACGTTTCTGGCAAGAAACGTTCTCATTGTTGGGAACCCAGTTGAAGATGTCAACTGCGGACCATCCGGAAACGGATGGGCAGACGGAACGGGCTAACCGCGTTCTCGGAGACATGCTGCGATCATACGCACATGCATTTGAACAGTGGAGTGAATATCTGCCACTCACTGAATTTGCGATTAACAATTCGGTGCATGCTTCAACTAAGCATACACCGTTCTACGTGAATGCCTTAAGGCATCCACAAACCCCAGCTTTACTTGGCGGTACGCCAAATCTAAGTGGGGGAGGGACCCGCTCAAATTTTGAGCGAGTGAATGCGCAAGTTGCGACTGCAACTTGTGAACAAAACGATGTCCGTTCTACTGAAAATACAGTAGAAGCGAAAGCAGCTTCAATTAAAACTGAAGCTGCATACGATGAATATGTGTCTGCAGCAATGGCTGCAGACAACGAGGACAATGCACCTACTGCTGATAAAGCAGTAGATGAATTCGTATTACAGCGCCAAGCTGTAATACGCTATGTAAAGGATGCACTTGTCTCTGCTTTTGATAAGCAGAAGCAAAATGCAGATAAACAAGGAAGGAAGAACAACAACTCCTTTCTTAAAGGTGAATTAGTATTACTAAGTACTACTAATTTGCCTACACATGCAATAAGCAACTTCCCTACACGGAAGTTGCTTCCTAAGTACATTGGACCCTTCAAGGTCCAAGAGATTCGGGGGAATGCCTATAGCTTAGACATTCCCACAGCAATGCGGCTTCACCCAACATTCTATGTTGGACGGCTCAAGCCGTATCACTCGTCTTCGTCTTACGACGAGACGCAGAACCCCGGAAGATGCCGTGCTTCTCCAAGTCTCCCAAGAGAGACTTGTAATCGGCCTCCAGCCGTTGGTGAGCAGAGCGGAGAGTCGTTACCTCCGCCTTCGACTGCTCAAGATCAGCCGTGCGCCGATCGAGCTCTCCCTTATAGCGGGAAAGATCAATGTACAGAAGATCATTCTTCTGCTGGAGGTCAGTGTGCGCCCCGAGGATGTCGCGGACATCCTCGCGAAGAGACCGATATGTCTTCACACAGTGAGACATATCGCTGCTCAAGGAGGAATAACCCTCCTCGAGCTTGCGGAGCGAAGAACCATGCTCCGCAACAACAACGGCGAGGTAATTCTCAACCTCCGCCGCCCCTGATTGATAATCAGGGGAATAAGCGATATATCCTCGAGCGCTTGATCTCGAAGCGCTCGGTGCCTTTGAAGAAGGGGCAGCGTACCGAGTACTTGGTACGCTGGATGGGATATCCCCAAGAGTTCGACTCTTGGGAACCGATTGAGGTTCTGAGGGCCGACGCTCCAGACCTTTTGACTGAGTTTGAGAAGAATTCTCAAACTCATAATGCGAAGTAGCATCAACATTAGGTGTTGATGCATTCAGGGTATCAATTAAACCCTGAATTTCGGCGGGTACGGAAAAGCCACCGTACCCCCGCAACTCCTCCTCTGACAGACGAGGAGCGCCCTGCGGACACCGCGGGCAAACGAGGTGAGAAGGGACACCACACTTTAACCCTTCTTTGAGGCAAGCAAAATGGATGTATTCCATTTTTCCTGTTCGAGAGTGCTTTAAAAAGCGCTCGCGCATTACGTGAACTTTATTCACGTAATCATCTGGGCTTTTGTTGTAGTTGTCAATAAAATCATTCCAACTCTGAGTCAGGGCGTCTTTATCGTCCCTGTTCTTCCTTGACCCTTTCCGGCTCAAATAATATCGAACCTGGAAAAAGAGGTCAATAAAGTACAGACGTCTATCGTCTGTACTTCGATCGAATCGACGTGACTGGATGTCTTCGCAGTCATACAGCACGTTGATATCGAACAACGCATACTGGCAGTCCCGTTTACGGTGACCGCCACTGTTGGGGACAATAGCCCAGCCAGGGGTCCAAAACCCCACTCTGTACGGAACATGTGGTTCCGTACGATGATACGCTTTAGAAGCGGCAGGCGCCGCTTCTGTTCGAGCTCTTTTAGCAGGCGGAGCACCGCCTGCTTCAACACCACGCGCCGGGGTTAAATCACCCCGACGTGGAGAAGTACTTGGTCCAGGTGGGGCTCTGCGTTCCCGCAACCACCGGTGATGATCATTGTCGCTGTCATAGCTGACAGCGACACCAGAGTCGTCATCGCTGTTAGGCGATGAGCACCTAGCGAGTCGAAACTCGCTAGATCCTTTAGTGGGTACAGCTGTATCCCCACCACTGTGTTCGGAGTCAGAACTCCCGAACATGGCACTCTTGGCAATAGCCATTCGGAAGTTGCCATCGTGCGAGATGTTGCATTAGCAACATCTCCCTGTTTCTTGCCAGATGCCGCCTTAGCAGCATCTGTGGTCGAAGACGGTACGTCTTCCGACCCTTGCGTAGTTGACGCTGCTAATGCACCGTCACTGTTGTCACTCAACACCTCAGCACCCAGTGCTGAGGCGGAGGAAGAAGCTCCTTCGACTTTTTCAGCAGCGCTCTTTAGAGCGCCGCCGCGTGCTTTGACCATCGAGTCGATGGTCAATCAGTTGGTAAATGAGAACGACCAACAAGTGCCACCCATGATTGGCCAAAATAAGAATTATTATTGGCCAACCACCTTAAGTGGGGGGGGATGTAATGGGGCGCCATTACATAATTGATATTCAAGTTAGAATACCACAGTTTAATTTCAGACGCGTTGTCTGAAATTAAAATAAGAGATTATAAGTTATTATAATCTAAGAAGGAAAAGTCGATTCGGTATAAATACCGAATCTTGCACGTTAACTAATAGTACATTTAGTTAAAGACTTGATATTATTATATTAATTAGTTAGTTACTATACTATTAGCCTCTAAACCACCCATTAAATAAACACTCTTAATTTTGCGTTCTAACAGATAAGTGAATATTAATATATTTACTTTTATTATAGGATTAGTTGGTAACAACTAATCCTGCCCTAATTGTATTGCGCGCTTCCTCGCAAAATACAGTGTAAGCCAGTAACAGGATCAGTCCTGTTACAAGACCCAAATTACTGAGAAAAACGCGTTCGAGTCCGAAGACACTGTCACGACGCTCCGTCACGACGTACGCATAAAGGACGTACAGTGAAAATCACAGTACCACAAGCGCGAGCGTTGCTATATTCGCCAACTCGTTAGTAAAGATAATCCACGCAATATTCATAAATCATGATACAGTGAAGAAAGTTCATAAGACGTTAGCATTTGGGGCATTTGAGTACAAGGAGACGGTCGGCCAGAAGCAGTCCTCGATGACACTAGCAGCTAGACGCAACTAAATAAAGCTCCAGATACTGAGTGCGTAGGGATTAGGTTGTTGGGAAAAGTAAGAGGCTACACTTTTGATCAGATAGTATGTGCGTGAATAAGCGTAATTCGATCGCTGTTCATAGTTTCTCATTTTGGTGGCACCGATACAAACATATACCGGACGGCACAAAAAAGGAAGTAATTTAACCGAAAAATAAATCGGGAGCGCGATTGGTGTCGCTCTATCATATTTTGGTTTCGCTCTAGCGCGCCCGACTGATTTGTTGATTTCATAACCAAATACACCAGTCATTACACATCTGGAACATTTGGGTTGCTCCAATTAGATTCGACTAAATATCATTGGTTCTTATGCAATGGAATCCGATTACAAGAATCATCGCTAGCATCTGACCATGAATAGGTCTTCGTACCGATACAGTCTATAAGCAAGCTAGACGAAATACTCCGCATTTCGAGTCAAATGCCAGAGAAAGTGTAGTTAGAGTTATTGCATGGGTTGATAGATGCGGATATTGCTACATCCGTCGCGTTACAAGTATGAAATAAGGGGGTAACGATATGCTTGCATTGCATCAAAAGGTGCGCAACAAGTCCAAGAGCAGCGACAATCCATGATTCACCGAGCAAAAGCCCATTATGGGGCTCTCCTACTCACGAGAAGAAAACTATTGCGTGTCACAGAAAGAAGACAGTCTGGTTTGTACGGGCTCAAGGGTGGAACGAATGACTGAGTTCTTGAGATGGCAATTTAACAGGGTTTCGAACTGGGAGCGGGGCCATCATGCTACAAAAATCATAAGGCGACATGGCATTAATTTTTAAGAAGTGATGACTATGACGGATGAATTTGCACCAGAATGGGACTCTGTATTAAGATGGACACAAATGGTGGATACACTGTTGTGGACTCCACGACCGCTTTATCAGAATACTGACGAAATTATGAAGGAAATTACGGTCACGAAATCATTTAGCACTGTCGGCCTTAAATAGACATTATGCAGCAAGCGGGTCGTTTAATGTTAAGCAATTTGTAAGGATTCACAAGCCATGCTCGTACCAGTCATGGTTACCATAAGCAATGAAATACTGAGAGGAGGGCAATCACCACCATCATTTCATGAGAGCCTCATTATACTACTACGAAATAATAGATATCCAGAAAACGCAGTGGACTACAGGCCGATAGTCTTTCTACAAACTGCGTGTAAGTATTCACGATATTCTGTCGATCATGCCTCAAAACATAGTTGGGGTCTAAGTGTAATGAAGGGTGTTGGACTTTGCGCTCTATTTCTTCGTTATCGCTCATACCAGTACGCCGTACTATCTACACTTGCTTGCTTCAGCTAATCAGATTCCAAATCGTACTAATATATGCGTAATGCCAAACCACTTAACTCCACGTGAATAATTCCAAATCGTAATAAATCGAAAGAATTAGGTCAGGTCACAATCGTAATGTTAATCCACTTCCACGTCTCCGCTAATAGTCACTTCCTGTCTGCGCCTTGCACGCACAACGCACTATGGCCACTTAGCGTACTTGTGATACTCGGGTGCTACAGTTAGAATTCTAAAGTAAGTATATTAGAATTAAGTAAAAACCTAATCTAATAAAATGTATATGCAAATTTGAGTAGAACCCATAAAATTGGGTATGTACCCAAAACCCCTTTACTGAAAGTCGCAATTGCCCAAGTACGCGCGACGCACGGCGCGACCGAATTTCGGGGCAATTTAACAAAGAGGCCCTTCCAGCACACTCTCGACATGGCCTTACACCTCTCCCATTCAATCGGGACGTTCCTACCTATCTATATCGTATAGTATTCCAAACGATCTCTTTATGATCCATTACTCGGATTCGTATGTGTTCTTTCTTGGGACACGACGCAATCCCTGAAATTTGAGTTCGGGTGTGTGGGCCTCGGACCAAATTGCAACTCTCAGCAAAAAATGACGAGCCCAAAATTCACGGATAAAACCCAAAATTCACTGATAAAACCCTAAGAATCCCGACTTTCCGATGGCACGTGCGGGCGCCCGTGAACAAACTGCCACGTAGTAAAGTGAGATCGCAGTCTTTAGGATCGTGCGTTCGCAGCTCGCGGCTTGGTGTGAGAACAGCGTCGCGACTCGATGGCTTCGCGTGTTTCAGCCGCTCGCGACTAGGGGGGGGGGATGGAGGCGTGGCTTGTTGCTGTTCAGTCGATACGCGTCCATGAATCGCTGCAAGCGCGTGAGACTGAGCGCATCGTGGCGCAGCCGGATCGTCTGGGGCAGCACGGCTTGTCGCATGTCCTCGCCACCCACCCGTACTCGTGCGTGCGTGCGTGCGAGCGGTGGGGGGCGTCCAACAAACACGTGAGCACGTGAGCACGACTTCCAACATGACGGTCGCTTTGCCGGGACACGGGTCGGCCAGTTCCTGGATAATGTACGTGATACGAAACTCACTCGGGGCAACCCGTGTCGGTGGCGTCCACGTCGTGTCGTCGATCGGCCCCTGCTGCTGCGGCACGCACTGGACGATAGAAATGCAGGACGGACGGCACGGACAAGACGGGCGCGGTCCCGTGCTTCGAGCATTTTTTCGCATTCGAGCGCTGCAACTGGGTCGAGAGCCGTGTAGCCGATGATCGTCTAGTCGTCCACGTCGTCGCGTCGTGCGCTGGGCTCGCGGTGAGGCTCCTTGGCGAGGCGATAGGATTTAAAGTGCGCGGATTCGATCCGCACGCTCTCGCGCTCCTTGGTCGATGCAATTTCGTGGGGCAAGTAGAGCGAAAGGGTCTTGCCGGACACGTACGTTGCCGGCAAGAGGGGAGGGAGGAGCGACGACGTGTCGTGGGGTTTCAAGAGCGCCGTCTGTTCCGTGAAACAGCCTCAATCTCGGCAATCGACGCATCCAAGGGCTTGGTCGCGCGGAGCGTGTAGGTGGTCGTGGCGTCCGGACTCGCTCTTGCTGCTGGACGTTGCGCGAACTCGTACAAGCGCGCCGCTTCGTCCGACAACGTCCCAATTCGTTTCGAATGCATGGGCCGGAAAATATTCTTTGCGCGGACTCGACCATAGTGTCGCGCTTGGTGCTCATCCTTGATCGTCGGTAACGAAGCCATGACGAGTCCAGTGATGGAATGAATGGCCGAGTGGGGAGGTGGGGTCCCGATTTTCGGGCACACGCGCTAGCTGTGTGTATTACGTGTTAGAGGAAGTATGAGATATGGAAGGCGGCCAATGGCCGCAGACGGGTCAAGAAACAAGTCGAAGACAGCTATTCCGAGTGAAGATGTTGAGGTCACGGCCATGGAGAGACTTCTACTTCGTAAGCATTCACTCTTCACTCGCGTCCTCCTATGCTATATGCTACACGTCGGCATTTAACGTGAACTTGTATCGCGTTCTTAGTTTTTAGAACGAAGCTCGAGCACAGAGTGTCGTAAATATAAGTGCGTTGCCATTAGTCGTCAACGCGGCAAGTCACGAAAAATATGGTGCGCTATCATCGCGTTGACTTTGGGTATCCTCGGATTCCTTGCTGCATTAGCCATTTTGCGTGCCGTGGAGGACTACATATACGTCCGTGAAGGCCCCGTGGGTGAGCATGTGTTTTCCTCGCTGCCGGCGTCGATGGATTGCACCGAAATGTCTGGAAATGACGGAAGTCCGCCCCGCTCTCCAAAGCAACATGTACGAAAGTTCTTTTGCCTGTTTCTTGTATACCTGTCTAACATGCCCACTGCTTGTGGTGGTGGATAGATTCATAGGCTCATGCCGGAAGGCCTAGCAGCAAAAAAGGAGGTTTTCGATAGCTGTTCCGCGAAGCATCGAAAGGTGTACAAGGACGACGCAGAGATTGCTCATCGTCAAGCAACATTCATCACAATCTCGGCTTTATCAACTCACGAGAACCGCAAGGTAGGACCTTTTCAACACAAAACAGGTAGCTATGATTGACGGACCTGAATAATAATTGCAAACCTGCTATCGGAGCTACCGTATCATCTGAAAGGAAACCCGTTTGCTGACCGGACTCTTGAAGAGCGACAGAAGCTTCCTCGACCGTCGCGGATCAAGCGTGCGAAGATCAATGGTGCTATGAGTGTTGGGAAAGAACCGGTGATGTATTCAATTATTAAGATACGAAAAAAGACACGAGTGGAGCTCACACATCTCACTCGAATGCTTCCTTCCTGGTCCATGGGGTTGAGGAGCAAAGAGACGACACTTTCGACTCTTACGCGCGTGTCCTTGCCTTCCACAGCGTCATCCATTAGTAGGTGCCCAAGGGTTTGTAGGCTCTAGCTGTTTCTGTGACTGGATATTCGTTGGCCGCTCAACGATCACGTGATCAGTAGTGGCTTTTGGGTTTTATCAGTGGCTTTTGGGTTTTATCAGTGGATTTAGGGTTTTATCAGTGGATGTAGGGTTTTATCAGTGAATTTAGG
>CM047586.1:4559118-4627333 GCA_026184515.1 Peronosclerospora sorghi | reverse complement strand
ATTTAGGGTTTTATCAGTGGATGTAGGGTTTTATCAGTGAATTTAGGGTTTTATCAGTGAATTTAGGGCTGATCGAAAAAATTCAGTCTCGTTCCCATACATCTTCTGTGGCTCGCTGCAGGTCTCGTCATGTCGAAACTACTGGGCACGTTTGCGCTCGGCTCTGCCGTCGGGGCCGCGGCCGCGACGCTGCTCTTGCGTCGCGTAAAGAATCCCCGCGCGCTCCCGAAACTTTACATTTATGATCATTGTCCATTCTGTGTCCGGGCGCGCATGATCTTTGGCTTGAAAAAGGTGCCGCATGACCTCGTGTTTCTCGCGAATCATGACGAGGCCACGCCCATTGGGCTCGTGGGCTCCAAGCAAGTCCCGATCCTTCAACTACCGAATGGCCGCGCGTTCCCCGAGAGTATGGACATTGTCCAGTACGTGGACGCTCACTATGGTGGCCCCGCCGTGCT
The DNA here is from genome assembly GCA_026184515.1 of Peronosclerospora sorghi. NCBI lineage: Eukaryota > Oomycota > Peronosporomycetes > Peronosporales > Peronosporaceae > Peronosclerospora > Peronosclerospora sorghi. The sequence goes on along the minus strand of CM047586.1, from coordinate 4,626,872 downwards.
AGCGCCGTCCGCTGAGCGGCCCGAGTTGCAAGCGTGGATTACGTCCACGGCCGACGTCTTGCGTCAATTGTACCATCCGCGCTTCCACGCCGCGCCGTTGCCGGAGTTTGCCATGTTGCAGAGTCGAGAGTATTACCGGATCAAGAAGGAAAAGGCCATTGGGTCGTTCGAAGCCGCGCTAGCGAAGACGCCCGAGCTCGTGGCGCAAGCGAATGCGTTCTTGGAACAATTGGCGCCTCTGTTGCACTCGAGTCGGTCCGTGAACGAGACACTCAGCTACGACGACATTGACTTGTTCGGTCGCCTGCGTGGCCTCACGCTCGTGCGCGATCTAAAGTGGCCACCCAAGGTACGAGAGTACATTGACTACATGTCGGAGACGACGGATATTCCGCTGTTGGACAACATGGCCGTGTACTAAGGAGGGCCAAGGGCGATGGGTGGAACGGTCGAACGTTGTAACGAGTGGAGAGTTTAGGGACAAAAAGGAGTCGGTAGTCGGTCGTGCCTCTAAGCCACTTGTTGGCCAGTGTTTAACTCTTTTGCACTCGTTCCGTTGGTGGTTAGAGAATGACGGTGGTATCTATCATGCTGTGTGTGGTTGCATCGGGTGAGAAACCCCTTAGCACAGACGTGCTCGATTCGTCCGTTGATGGAACAGGATCCCGGCGTACGATCAACTGACTAGGACACGAGATTCCATCGACATGTTCGTGGGCAACAACTACGTATGGATCTCACGTCGTGTCTTGCTTCTGGTTATACCCTTTTTGCTTTTCACATCTTGAACCACGTATGCAAACATACATGCTTAGTTCTCTAAAGAACGTAAAAAAAGACTGGTGGAGCTATCGTACTCAATGATAACGTTGAATTAAGCTAAACTTTAAATATGACCACGTGTTTGAAATAAAAGACCACTTAAAGATAAAAAAGGGTCGCCCTACCTGCCCCCTCCACCCTACCGGCACCCACGTGACTTTCGACCAATAGAAATACTAATATACAGAGGCTTCATTAATAACCATTAATGAAGCTAGAACCCATTATATTAGCACACGAGTCATCTATTTATCTATTTATTTAATTGAGAACGAATCGGCCTGTCACAAAGAATATTAGACCCCCGGCCTGTCACAACGAATATTATTTAAACGACGACGACCCCCGGTGATCCCGTACCTAAGCGAAGTCGAACTGTACTATAGATTCCTTTTACAAATAGCGCTTTTTCAGTTAAGTAAAAAACTATTCGACTTTATCATCTATTATTAGGGCCGGGGGTTCGTCGTCGTTTAAATAAAGTAACCGGGGGTCGTCGTCGTTTAAATAAAGTAATACTGTAGTTTGAATGAAAGTTTAATGAAACAATTCGTCGGAACGACGGGTACCATCCCCTAGTATTAAATTGTTTGCTTTAGTGACATTAGTGACAATGATCTTTCATACTACGATTGACTTGGATCGTTGCGTACAAGGGTAACGTCGTCCATGCCGTCGCGCTGGGGCATTTACAGTGCTTCCGACAGGTCTAGTAGGAGTCGATGAACATGGAAAAATCGTTTTTGTCGTCAACATGAGCCAATCAGAGGTAACTGTCGAGTCGTTTGACAAACTTGTGGATTTAGGTGACCAACTCTTGGTGCCTGAGTTTGTGGATGGTCACGCTCATGTCCCTCAATTTTCGTCTATCGGTGTGGGAATGCATCTGCCACTGTTGCAGTGGCTAGAAAGTATACATTTCCGTATGAATAGAAATTTCAGAATCTCGAGTAGGCACCGAACTGTATACAATCAAGCCGTTCGTCGTCATTTATTTTATGGTACCACAACATGTTCCTATTTCGCTACTATCCATCTTAAGATGTGTAAAGTACTTGTAGACATCGTAGAAGAAGCGGGTCAGCGTGGATACATCGGCAAAGTCAATATGAATCGCAATTCTCCCATCCCATTGTTGGAAGATACCCAAAAGCCAATTGATGACACAAATGAATTTGTGCATGTATGTGCGCAGTAAAGGAAATAAAATGTTAACGCCAGTCATTACACCACGATGTGTAGCCAGTTGTTCGTCGGAATTCATGCAAGAATTGGCAAAGATCTCACGCATGTATACACCGAAACTACCTAGAGCACCTGGCTGACAATCAGGAAGAAATCAAATGGGTCGAGACTTTGCATCCTGAATCAGACACGTATACAGAAGTATACAATAACCATGGATTGCTACATGAACGGTCGTATATGGCGCACTGCATTTGGTGCAGCAAGAGCGAGCGCGACCTTCTTCGTGATAACCATACAGGAGATATTCATTGTACAAACTCCAACTTTTCACTCTCAAGTGGCGTTCTAAACGTCCGTCGACTGCTTCGAGAAGAAGTGAAAGTTGGATTAGGAACTGATGTGTCTGGTGGCTACTCTCCATCCATGTTGGATGCCATTCGTCAAGCCATTATTGCTTCCAAACTTGTGTCTATCGGTAGTGGAAGCTTGGGGGAACAGGTTAAGGAAGTACAAGCGCTTTCGTATGCTGAAGCGTTTCATCTTGCGACCATGGGCAGCGCCGAAGAACGTGGAATCGGCGACAAACTTGGCAACTTTGTGGTTGAGAAAGACTTTGATGCGCTCGTGGTGGATCTTGACAGCGTCAACAGTCCAATCGACAAGTTACCAGAGGATGTAGATGTTGTGCAATTGTTCCAGAAATTTTTGTTTCTTGGCGATGATCGTAGTATATTCTCCATCTTGTGTGGATGGACGACGTGTCAAAGGCACACAACTTGAGCTTTCGAGCGCCTAGAAGCTTAGCTCATGGAATCCACTACCTCTCCATCCGCTAGAAATGACGTTGCATCTATTCTTTGGACGATTCATAAAAGGGTCGCCGCCTCTGTATATTAGTATTTCTATTGGTCGAAAGTCACGTGGGGGGTGCCGGTAGGGTCGAGGGGGGTGCGGCTAGGGCGACCCTAAAAATAAAGCCATAAGACAAACTAGTTCATCTACTTTTATAAGGGTCTCCCTACCCGCACCCCCCTTCACCCTACCGGCACCCCCCCACGTGACTTTCGACCAATAGAAATACTAATATACAGAGGCCTGGTTATTAATGAAGCTACAAACCATTATATTAGCACCTCAGTCCTTAACCAATGAAGACGCATGTCTACTTTTGCAATTCTGAACTTACCGTCGGTGACACACTGCCCTTATGCCTCCGCGGTACGCGGAATACTTGAGTTGAAACGTTGCTGTGCTGAAACGTTGGCGGAAGTAGAGTAGTTCGTAACTGTATTCGCTGCGCCTAACAGTTTTATAGAGAGGGTTGTCTGTCTGCAAGTATATTTCGACGGGCGGGAGCGTCGGCATGGCGCAAACTGTACGCAGTATTTGTACAAGCGAGAGCTTCTGGCACGTGAATCTGGCAGCGTGCGTCCGTGTTGTCCCGCATAAAGCTGTGCTCTTTGTTTTCTCCGATTTGTATTAGGATCTGTTCCGTGCGCTTGATGGCTCTGGTCGGAATCAATTGCCCCATGTGGAGCTTTCCTTTCGGTCTCCCTAACAGGCTTCGCAGCGTCGACATTCACGTTCCCACTTGACCTTATCGGTACGCGCGTGTCTGGATAAGTTGGGGACAATTTAGTGTACACTGGGATCATCTCGACCATTACGCGGACGCTGAAGGAGGAAGGTCAACGCGCTCTTTTCCGCGGCATCGGTCCCAATCTATTTGGTGCCTTTCCATATGAAGGGATCCAATTTGGGTCGTATGACCTATTACCGGATTCTTACCAGATGAGATGGACCCAAAAGTGAATTTTATGGGCAAAATTATGGCTGGTGTCCTGGCAACTATCTCGACGTACCCAAATGACACGGTAAGACGGCGGTTGCAGATGCAAGGAGTGCGAGGAGCGACTAGACAATATAGACATGCATGGGACTGTTATATAAAACTGGCGCGTCAGGAAGGATGGTCCGTTTACTTTCGCGGACTCACGCCGAAGTTAGTAAGTGCTGTGACAAATATGGGGGTGCAATTTGCAGCTTATGACTTTTTCAGGAGATTTATTGAAGGTTAAAGACAATGAGCCGTCTGTCTACATATTTTTTGTGCATACTCTTAGAGAAACATGTACGATTCATTCATCGCGTCTCTAACTTACATCATCATTTATTGTTGAAATTATTCATAATACCGATTTTTATTAAGGCCGGGTATGATTGATACTTTTACTATTAGTAGTAATATTCATCTCTATTGGTCGAAAGTCATGTGGTGGAGTCAAGTTCGAAATCGAATACATTTGTATCGACAACCTCACCACCACCATCGTGCCCAGACTTCCAACTTACGGGGGAGGGGTACCCCGCGGACCTCCATTCGAAATCTGGTCCGATCGTCCGCTGCTGGCAGACGACCGGTCATCATCTAAAGACACTTGGTCCGATTCACTTAAGTTCATCTCACCTTGTGTACCCGATGGAATGGGCTAGTTACACACTCGGTGGATCGGGATCGCAGATCGATCTGATTCGGTCTTGAATATGTGACCGTGCTGGCTAGGTGTACCTAGGGCGGAACTCTTCACCCCAGGTACGTACAGACCAGAAACACTTCCAAAAGATAAATTCCAATAGGTCGATCGTCCAAACGATCTAGCCCTGACCAATACGAAATAATAGAGGGTAGACCAATCAACCGGTCTAGCACCTGACCAATATGAGAGAAGACCAAAACCGATCTAGACTCCAACCAATGTTACAATAAGCCAATATGTCCACGTAAAGACCCAATATGCCCGTGAAACTCCACAAACGATATCTCCATGTAAAGACCAATCCAGTGAATAGCACGTTCCAAACGTACTTGAGTCAAAGTGTCGAGATCGCCAAATCGTACTCCCGTCGAGGGACTTCCGGTGGACAAAGTGCGCGTGCGGCGCGTCCAGACCGGGTATAATAGGCGAGAGGGGATAATTCAACCCTCATCCCCCAAACACTCCGCGGCGGGCGGAGGCGACTAGTGTACGTGAAAAGAATAACGGCGACCCCTTGCTGCGGTGTAGACCAAGACCAGAAGAGGTTTTTGCCACTTATTCCTAGACCAAAAGACTTTTACTTGGAAAATCCGCAACCAAAAGACTCTTACTTGGAAAATACGCAACCAAAAGACTCTTACTTGGAAAATACGCAACCAAAAGACTCTTACTTGGAAAATACGCAACTAACCAATAATACTATCTCCCTATGGTCCCTAATGTACCCACACAAAATTATGTAAAATACCCAATGTCAGGTGACTCACCCAAGACCTGCGTTATTGATACTCCTTGAATCTGATAGGCTAAGAAGCCCCACTTGCTTAGACCAATCGGAAACTCGACCAACTGCCTTGACCAAAAGTGACCAAATTTGTGGTACACTTCACCACAGCCGCCCCTGAGTCCGACCGTGTCGCACAATGATAACGGTCTGACTCACCCATCACTCGACCAACTGGACCTTGTTCACTCACACTTCTTCCCCATGGATCAAACATCTTCGACACCTGCGTCAGGTACTGCCTTTACTGCACTTGATCTTCTTATGCTTCCCTTTGACGCTTGTTCTTGTTGTTCTTGCAGAAACTCTATGCGCCGAGTCGCCCCACCTTGCTTCGCCTGTCCGGTCGGCTCGGTCTGACAGCCCACGTATCTCTCGTGCACTTCAAACATCCGAAGGGCGTCAGACTGAAGCCGACACGCAGATGCAGGATATGCTTGCAGAAAACATGCGTCTCAGGACCCAGGTGGCCCACCAGGCAACACGAGGTGCGCATCTTTGGTCTTCGTCTTGTACTTGTCTTGGCCCTCGTTTGTCTTCAGCTCTCATCCCTCCCAGCGTCGTCAAGGCAATAGGTACCTTGCTTGATGCCGATAGGCAGTCCGAAGATCATGTTGACCAGCTTCGACCAATTTTAGAGGAGCTAGTAAGCGCGCATCATGAGTTGTCCCGTCTGGAGGCTCATCAGTCCCATCTCCGGGATCAACTTGCACTTGTTCGCCGGCAGCAGCTGGACGGACAGTTTGACGCGACCTCACTGCGCATGCAAGGCGACGACTTCGCGCGACGCATTGCCGAGCTTCAGATCTAAATTCAAGACCAGACCGGGAAGGTCCGGTCTTATCAAGACAATTCAGACGCTTGGACGCTAGAGTCGGGTCGTCGTCAGGTGGCACTAGACCAGTGCCGCCAGCGCTTGATGAACTTGCTGCATCCGTGTTCGGCTGCTTCCTCCAGCATAGATTGGTCTGCGTCGGCAACCTTAGTCGCCTCGGAGCAAGACCAAGACCGCTTGCAGCAGGACCAAGACCGACATCGTTCATTGGCTGATATTCAGCAGCCCGAAATTGCACAAAAATCGAAGAAGCGCGCGGACGCGCCGGGTAGCTCGAGGGCGCGGGGCACTGCGCGCGGACCCAGACTCGGGGGGAAGCGTGCAGTGCCTCATAAGCGAGCCAAGACACAGGCGCTTCTTATGGACTCGGACTCGGACACGGACAAAATCTACAGCCCCTCGGAAAGTCGAGCTCCCTCGCGCCGTACTGCAAATCGCACCAAGCACACAGGGGTCTCGTCCGAGGAGGACTCCAGCGAAGGGTCCTGCGATTCCGAGTTTATAGTCGCCATCCAGTCCAAGTCACGAACGAATTTACGTGAAAGTTTCATCCAAGTGGCGTCGACATTGGGGTCAGAACAGAAGACCGGTTTGACAAGTGACGCCACACCAGTATCGACATCAGCAAATCCGGCGCCTTCGGTTCTCCCCGGGACATCCGAGCTTTACAAGTACGCTCTACTGAAGAACATGGCGGTTGACACCAGCTCCCTTCCGCCGCGGACGTTTGAAATCACTTTTCCGTGGTCGTCGGGGCAAATCGGCTGTTTGCGCCGGTCTACCCTGACCAAGCAGCTTCTGACCCGGTATTTCTCTCTCCCGGACCCCTGTCTTTTCCACCGGCCAAGAAACCCCCTGCCGCGTCTGCATGGAGGGCGGAATTGATTACGTCGGCGCAGATCTCCCGCCTATACGGCGATGAACCATGAAAATTTTTCGAACACCCCAAGATAGGACTTGTGTTCCACTTGACTCCGTGGATCGGCACTTTGCTAGGCCGGGTGAAGAATTTCAACAAGATCCACGGCCAAGCAATTTGGGAAGCGTCCCACTACTTGATGCTTCCCCCGACCTGGTGCGACAAGATCCGGGCCTGGCGACGTTCCAGAGCAAACGCAAGCGACGTCGAATTCGGGCGGGCGAGGCTTGGCAGTCCCTGTGCCAGTACATTTTGGACGGGATGCGAGCCCGCGAGTGTGACGTCGACGTGCTCTTGTACCCGGTGTTCCTCCACATGCCGATGCGTCGCGTTGAGAAGACCAGACTGCTGGCCGACGATGGCATATGGTACCCCGGTCTTGATTGCGCCGAGCCGGTCGCGGACCTCAAGGATGCTTTGGTCCAGCTTGACCGGAAGGACCCCTGGCGTAACCAGTTTCAGGATCAAGTGGAAAATCATCCGTCGATGGTCATCGGCCGTCTGTGGGGCGATAGCAAGTGAAGTCGCAGATAGTCGACCAGATAACTCGTAATACATGTCATCATTTCTTTTTCATATGTCCGATCGTCAAATCACTTGAACTAATTTTACCACTCTCTCCATAGTTGCACCGAACACGTTATCGTAAGTATCTCCACCCCCATCACGAAAAATAGTCATCACATTCGTCATTCCGCTACTCCAATTCATCACAGTTCATCACAATTTCACATCAACTCCGGACCTTCCACATCTTCACACCGGTCTAGACCGACCGATGCTACTGCGTGTCTTGGTCTTGGTCTTCATGAGTATGCATCACTGCGAAGCGATTACGACTGACTCGTTCTCGTTCTAAATCTCGTAGAAGAGCCCCACAATTCAAATCGGGCTCGTCGACTCAAGTTGATTCATCATGGTCCTTCCATCGGACCAGGTACTCTCGGTGAGTCCGACCGAACCTGGTCTTCTTGGTCGACCGAACATCTAAGACCTTCTCCACTTCAAACTCGTCTTCCTCTAATGGTCGTTCCCAACTGTTCTCCGGCAGTAACGCTCCATCGAAATCAAATCTTTTTTCTTCGTCTACCAGACAGGGAGTTTTGGGTCGATCAGGAAATTCTCTGACCAGCTTCAACTTGGACACATGCACGATCGGGAAGACCTTGTAATCAGTACCAGTTGTTACTAGACGGGCATCGTGCTCACCGATCAGCTCGGAAACACGGAAAGGGCCGTGCCACATGTGAGCCAGCTTCTTCGCATATCCCTCTTTCACTCGGTCTAGGTATAGCCATACCCTCGCTCCTGGTTCTATACCGTGGGGTCGGACCTGGTCATTGGTCCGGTCTGCCCGGTCTTGTGTGGCCTGACGCAGCTTTTCGTTGACGACTTCTTTTGCATGCTGGTAGTGTTTCTGGACCTGCATGCGCCAGCGTCGAGCATCGCGATCGCGGTTCCGGGTGCAACCGATAGGTATCGCAGCTTCCAGTGTCGACCGAGGGTCCCAGCATGTTATTGAACGACCGGAACACCTCGGCCATAAAACCGGGTTCCCGATCGTGCCTGATGACCTCGCTGGTGCCGAATCTTCGGAACACACATTCTTCGTAGCTCTGGGCGATCTGCTCCGCAGACCTAGATGCACTTGCCTTCTCAATAACTAGACCAGTGAACAGGTCTACCCAGATCAGCAGCTCAGTGTTGCCGCGCGTCGATCTAGGCAGCGACGGTATGTGGTCCATCGCTATGACCTGGAAAGGGTAGGTATCTTCGATATTTCCGGGCGATCGCCCCTTGATTACCGGTCTACCCTTTCCGGTCTCGTAATCCGTGCAACAGCCCACATATTTCTGCACACTGCCGAAAAGACCTCTCCAGTGGAAGTGGGACCTGATCTTGTGATAGGTCCTGCCTATGCCCTTATGTCCCCCTTCTAGACTCACGTGATAGTGATGAAGGACATCCGGATGCAGCAACTCGGGGATCACTAATTTCGCCAGTCGGTCCCGGTCTGCACTGTCTTGGTCGGCATCGTGGCAGTAATACAATAATCCATTATCATCCACTTCTTAGCTATCCGCGATCTTGATGCACTCTTTTGCTTGATCGTTCGTCAACTTGGACAGTTCACCACGCAGGTAGGTCTTCAGGTTCATAATCCATTCTTCTTAGTCCTGTGCCTTGAGGATCCGTTCCATCCTTAACTGTTGCACTGCATATTCGTTCAAACTTTCCTTCGGGAACGGTCGGCGAGACTTCGGAGCTATCGATCTTGTCGCGACCATCACATGCACCTGGACTGGGGCGTTCTTGGGTTCGATCACCTCTGGGAGCCTGTTTATATTCACCAATTCATCCAGAACGGCCTTCTCGGTGATCGTAGCCCCGGTATGGTCTTGCATGACCTTGGTCGCGAGGTAGTCGGAGCTTCTGTTCCAGTCCCGTTTCACGTGCAATAGCTCGTGGTTGGGGTGGTCCTTGAATGCCTTCATTACTCGATCATTTAGCGTGCTTAGTCGTGGAGCCTTGCACTCGATCTCTCCGGTGATCTGCCTGATCACTAGGTTGGAGACACCACATATGATGACTCGCCCCTTCTCTTGCGACGACAGCAGGTCTAGACATAGAAGTAGACCTCGGTACTCCGCCTCGTTAACAGTAATATCCGGCGTGAAATTGGCAGCGGCTGCAACTATAGACCATTGTGGCAACTTCCACAATATGGCACTATAGTCGCCGACCTTCTTCTTCACGCTTGCCGATCCGTCAAAACTTAAGACCAAGAGCTCTTCATCATGGTCGACGGTCGGTGGCGGTCTCGAAACTGACTGCCGAGGTTGCTTCCTCGGGGCAATCGCTATCAATGCCTCGTCCACTTCAGACCGAGGGGTGATACTGGCAGCTAATGTGCCCAATATCTCTTCCTCTCCCCCGGTGCACTTAACGACCTCGAGGGTCCACTGCGACAAGACCGCCGACCATCTGCCTAGACGTCCGGCCATCCCATTGGCTGATAATAGCCAGGCCAAAGTAGACCGTCTTGACAGTACCTTTATAGGTCGGCCGACCAGCAAGTTGTAACACACATCCAGAATTCGTAGCAACGCCAGAACTTCTTTCTCGACAATTCCATAGTTCACTTCATTTGGTTTTAGCGTCCGGATCGTAAACGTGACTGGATGATACACACCATCGTGATCTTGCACTAAAGTGGCCGAGATAGCCCACTTACTGGCATATACAATAATGGTCGGCACTTTTTCGGGAGCGAAATGCTTGAGAATCGGTGCCGTCGCCATCTTAACCTTCAACATACCAAATGCAAACTGTGCACGCTTCATATGATCTTCGGCCTCCACTTGCGGACAAACTGCAGCAAGACCAGAGTCGGCGCCCTCCTGTAAAGTTTCCCGATCTCCTTCGCGCAACATATGATAGTCAACTTCCCGGAGCTCGTACAGCACAGCCACCTAGATAGCAAAGTCTTCAATTAATCGGCTATAATAATTCAATCTTCCCAGGAAGTACTGCATTGCCTTCAGCGATCTGGGGAACGGGAGGTTACTCAGCGAATCCAGGTCCTTGGGATTAGCCTCTAGACCATTGTTCGAGACCATATGGCCTAAATAGGCGACCTTGGACATACCCCAAAAACTTTTCACGGCACTGATATACAGGTTCCAGCGGTCGCATGTCTCCAACAATCGTTCAACCTTCTTGCACAGATCGTTCCATGACGAGGCAGGTATAAGAATGTCGTCGATGTACGACCGCCTCCCTAGAACGGACGGTCCTCTTTCCCGATCGGGTTCACCCTCTCTAAACACATCATAATTTTCAACAGGGTCCCGATCGGTCTTGATCTTGAAGTGTACGTACAATGCGTTGTCTATCAGCCTTTAATAGATCTGGGGCGCGTTCTTCAGACCGAACGGCATACGATTCCACTCGAAAAGACCAAACGGCGTCACAAATGCGGAAATCTCACGGGCTCTATCAGTCATCGAGACCACCCAAAATCCACTTGCCATATCTAGCGAACAATACCACAAGGTCTTATCGAGGTCTTCCAACAGATCATTAATCAGCGGCATCGGGTACACCATGAGTTTAGTCAACCGATTTACCAGCCGCTAGTCGATGCACAGTCTAATGTCAACGCCGTTCTTCTTGATAACAATTACGATCGGCGAGGCCCATGGCGAGGTCGACGGTCTAATAATCTTGGTGACCAACAGTCCTTTAATGAGATCAGAAAGCTTTTCACGGTACTGTGGCGCCACGCGTCGACATCGCTGGGAAATCGGCTTGGCATCTCCAACGTCAATATCGAAAATTGAACCACGGGCTGCAGGTGGTAAGGCGTTGCCCTTTACGATCAGCAGATGTCTTTTCTTCCATATAGTATTCTTCAACTGCTCGATCTGTTCTGGACTGTTAAGGTCTTGATCACCCACTTGTAAATCATCCGTTGTAACTTCGGGCAAGTCGTCAGACACTTCAGGGAGGACTGCCATTTGGCTTTCCAGCTCCTGAATGTACTGTTCCCCGCCTTCATGTATACAGACTTGTTCATCTTCTGGGGTGATATTACCTAGACCATCTGGACCGGCTGAACGCCCCTGGTCTTGATCGACGGGCTGTCCTTCACTGATATCGGTCTGATTAGGAATACCGTCATGGTCCGACCTAGCAATTTCATGTTCCACTTCTTCCGTTTCTTGCTCCTCTGTCGCCTGGTCTTGTGCTGACACCACGTTGACTAAACTTGGCTCGTCTACTTGATGGTACACCGTTCCTGCTGACTGCGGCGCCTTTCTTCGGACCAACATCTTTTTTGGGGTGACATATCTTGGTCTTTCCACTAAAGGTGAGGTATCCTCTTCCACCGACCCATCATCGCTGATAAGATCCGTGGTCGATTGGTACGCCAAGTTTTGCCACTCGACATACCGCCTCGATCCAATCGAGACGAACCCCATCTTCCTTGGTACCTTCCCTTCTGCTAACCACATGCCGACAATAGTGTTATTGTCCAGTGTCAGCGGCTTGTCACCGATATTGGTAACACGGAAAAAATCACGTCGACCAGCACTCTTTACGAAGGTCGGGACCCACCGATCGCCCCTGGTCAACCACAACTTCCTCGAACGAAAACCTTTCTCAACCGGGGTATCGGCAGACCGACCAACTGGGATAGTGAGGTCTTGGTCCCACCGGACCAGATCGGTATACGAACCAGACAGAGGTCTTCGACCAGCCAACTGGAGCTGGCCTCATCCGGGAGTGTAAGTACTCCATGTGACAGGTCTAGGCGAATACCAGCTGGGACCATGAAATCCATACCTAGTAAAGCGTCCTGACCAGACAACTTGCCAACCCAAGCGCTGAAAAAGTAGACCAGCGATCCCGACAAAGTAATTTTCACACGCGTTCTTCCTTCGGTCATATAAGAGTTTTCACCGATCCCGACGCATTCTTGTCTCTGGGTATCGTCTATACGACATCCGGCCTTACGAACAAAGGCGGAGTCGATTATCGAGACTTCAGATCCAGAGTCGAACAACATCGTCGCTTTCTGGTTATTAATCTTGCCACAGGCTTTCGCCTGCTTGAAACCATTTATCAGGCGCGTGATACTTCCAGTATCCGCGGGATTCTCCAGGCAGCAAGTCCAACTGCATAACCACCTTGGTCCGGGAGTACTCATCGGTCTTCAGACTGTAGACCGGATGTTCTCGGTCGACGAAATTTGGAATAGAACGTGTATTGTCGGTCTTTTACTCCTTGCCGACATATGCATAGATGTGAACCGTAGAACGCTCGGCTCGATCCAGATTCCAACCTGGCGAGCGTTCTAGTTTAACATCTTTTCCGCGTCCGGCGGCAGCATCCCCGCGTGCTTGTCCGGCACGTACCACTTGCGTCTAATGTTAAAAATTCTTCAATCTTGCAGTGGACGGACTCGTGGATCTCTCCACATGACTTGCATACGAAAAGGCAGTGGTCAGTCGGGTGGCCGCGTCTCTCGCACTTCTTGCACACCATCTTCTTCCAGCAGTTTGGACCATCATGTTTGCTCGACCCACAGTGGGAGCACTTCTGACGAGGTCGGTCCGGATCGGACTTGCTTCCGTTCCTTCCCTTCCGGCTACCTGGTCGGACGTCGACCTGGTCTTCGGGGCAGGTCCCGCAACATAGACGTAACGATACTGGTCTTCATCCGATGACTCCTGGATGGATTGACTTCCATTTTCCCCTTACGATCCCTTGCTGTCTTCGGCTACGATCGCCTTGACCGCTCGGGTCGGTCTGGTCCAGGGTCTCTTGACCGGATCGGTCTGGGTCTGGGTCTTGAATCAGTAGCGACCTGATCCACCAGCACTCTTCGCCCTCATGCTACGCGACTGCTGTAGCGTCAGTAGAGTCTGTTCAACTTCACCCGCGTCCCTAAGACGCAGCAGAGTAATCTGGTCCGCCAGTTCTTGATCGTCCAGGGTACTAATGTAGTGACCCACATGTTCCAGAGCAGCACCGTTCGGCGGGTTATTCTCTTTAATTGTTATGCCGGCGCGAAGTACAGCCACGTTCAACCGATGCAAATACTCGATCGGTGTCTCGTCGCTCCGCTTCTGCATATGGTGATACTTGCGGGCACTCAAAAATCCGGAGTTACAATATTGCCCTTCAAACTCTGCACATAGCTGGTCCCAGTCAGACCGGACATCCCGACCTAACTGTTGGATCCAGTTGGCTGCCGGTCCTTTCAACAAATCCCGGAAGATCAGACACTTTTCACTTTTCGGGGTCTGGTCTCGCAGGAACGCAGACTTGACCCGACCGAACCAAGACCGGGCCTGGTGTTCATCAGCATCCTTGCCAGTGAAGTCCTTGAGGTCGGTCGTCGCGGCCATACGGATGCGCGTAATCGCAGCAGATCCAAAGTCGTAAGCAATAGTGGAGGCTAGGTTAGCCTTGTGTGGCTTGCCAGCGCCCGTACCGTCTGACCCACAGTGGTCGTCAAGACCGCCGACCGACTCCATGTCACAGTCACTTGTCTTGCTTGGTCTACGCGGTCTGGACGGTTGCGGCTTGCACTTCCCTTTGCCGACTTGCTTATCACTTCGAGTGGGCTTGTCCACAGATGTTACCGATTCCATATCCACATCTCGGCAAACATTGGCACTTTGCTGGGTAGACCGGTCTTGGACATGTGGGCGCAGAGGTGGTCTAACCCGGTCTTCCATGAAACGCTCCATCATCGTCTCATACATGGCTTGGACGTTAGCTGGAGTCATGGGTAACGTGTTGATATCCTCCTTTTTCGGAACTGAGGCCTGTGGAGGTCGCTGGAGCCCCGACTGGCAAGAAGCCCTTTGCTGCCGCACGTCCTTTTTTTGTTCCGGCTGGGCATGGTCCACCCCCATGGTCATCCGCTCGACACCAGTCTCCAACTCTGATGAGCTGTTCGAGGCCGGTGGAAATTGATAAACCGATTCGTCATCAGAACCAATGTCAACAAGCGCTGTGGAGACTTCAGAGACCTTGACTGCTGCGGTGGGAGTTGGGCGGCGAACCGCCCCACCAGTGGGGCTAAATGGTCGTGGAAGGTCGACATCGACGATTTCAGCCTCCAAGTCTCAAATTCAAATAGTTTTTGGACATCGGCGGGGTTCTGCATCTTAATGCCAACCTTCGCCAACATCGCCACCAAGTTCTTCACCAACAGTAATGGACGATCACTCTGGATCGGCTCGGTAGTGGGACCGAGAAGATGGTCGGGGATCTGGAGGTTCAACACCCGAAAGACCACGTCAAAGCGAACAAATCCTTTCAGCTCAAAAATGTAATACATCTTGTTTAGGTCTTCTTCAGTGATGCCTCCATCTCCGACCTGCGACTTTTCTTCGAGGTCGTCTTCGTCGGCCGGCATTCCCAACCCTTTCTTGGGAATCTTGGGGACCTTGGGGAGGTTGGTCTGATCGTTCTGATCAGCCTCCAAGTATTTTTCGTCTTTTAATTTCCCATCAACATTTTTATGCACATACATAGGATCAGGACCAAGGTCCTGATCCTTTCCGGGACTATAGCAGGACTTGCTATAGTCCCGATCGGCTCCGGTGGGAGCCTTTTGGGGAGGAAAAAAATTATTAATCCCGATCTGGTCCTCCACCAGGCCAGACCTGACATCGCCATCTTTATCGTGAACGAAGACGTAAGGTGATAGCCTTTCCTTACGCCCTCTCCAGAACGATTCCCAATTCAAATCTTCAAATTCAATCTTTGATGACACCTCGCGGTGATATCCCTGGTTCGAATCCGGGCACGCGCACCTTTGTGGTGGAGTCAAGTTCGAAATCGAATACATTTGTATCGACAACCTGACCACCACCATCGTGCCCAGCCTTCCAACTTACGGGGGGGGTACCCCGCGGACCTCCATTCGAAATCTGGTCCAATCGTCCGCTGCTGGCAGACGACCGGTCATCATCCAAAGACACTTGGTCCGATTCACTTAAGTTCATCTCACCTTGTGTACCCGATGGAATGGGCTAGTTACACACTCGGTGGATCGGGATCGCAGATCGATCTGATTCGGTCTTGAATATGTGACCGTGCTGGCTAGGTGTACCTAGGGCGGAACTCTTCACCCCAGGTACGTACAGACCATAAACACTTCCAAAAGATAAATTCCAATAGGTCTATCGTCCAAACGATCTAGACCTGACCAATACGAAATAATAGAGGGTAGACCAGTCAACCGGTCTAGCCCCTGACCAATATGAGAGAAGACCAAAACCGATCTAGACTCCAACCAATGTTACAATAAGCCAATATGTCCACGCAAAGACCCAATATGCCCGTGAAACTCCACAAACGATATCTCCACGTAAAGACCAATCCAGTGAATAGCACGTTCCAAACGTACTTGAGTCAAAGTGTCGAGATCGCCAAATCGTACTCCCGTCGAGGGACTTCCGGTGGACAAAGTGCGCGTGCGGCGCGTCCAGACCGGGTATAATAGGCGAGAGGGGATAATTCAACCCTCTGCCCCCAAACACTCCGCGGCGGGCGGAGGCGACTAGTGTACGTGAAAAGAATAACGGCGACCCCTTGCTGCGGTGTAGACCAAGACCAGAAGAGGTTTTTGCCACTTATTCCTAGACCAAAAGACTTTTACTTGGAAAATCCGCAACCAAAAGACTCTTACTTGAAAAATCCACAACTAACCAATAATACTACCTCCCTATGGTCCCTAATGTACCCACACAAAATTATGTAAAGTACCCAATGTCAGGTGAACCTGCGTTCTTGATACTCCTTGAATCTGATAGGCTAAGAAGCCCCCCTTGTTTAGACCAATCGGAAACTCGACCAACTGCCTTGACCAAAAGTGACCAAATTTGTGTTACACTTCACCACAGTCACGTGGGGGGGGCGGTAGGGTGGAGGGGGTGGGTGCGTGTAGGGCGTCCCCTTGTATAATATACACCGTCGATCGACCGTACCTAATCGAATTCGAACTATACTATAAATCGGACCTAATTGAATTCGACTTTATAAATATCGCTTAAAACTAACAAAAAAATACATAAAATTTTGGCTTCACAAAAACATCGCTCTGTTAAAGACTAATCCGTGGTAATACTATTGACGTGCCGATCAGTATTAACGAGTATATAATTGGTTAGAAATAGTGCTTTTACATCTACCTTTTTAAAAGTTTTTCGTACCTGTGACGTTCCCGATCACGTAGTTGCTTCTATGGTTTAACCTTATGTGCCCTCCGCCGCGTCGGTACGACCGGGTACTACACTAGTATATTAATATTCTTAAAAAAATTCATAAAATTTAAAAATATTAATAAACGTAAAAGAGTAGAAGAACCAGAAGCAATTGATCCTAATATAAATATATTAAACCTGCTTCAATTGATAATATAGATTCTTTTTTACTTTCTTTTTCACAAAAACACAAAAGTACCACCTCCCGACTTTGGCAAGCTTGTTGAAGTTATTGTTGAAGTTGTTGGACAGGATATTACCTATTGGAGGTTATAAAGCATTTCAATGCGATCACGCGACATTGCGACGTTTACGGTAAGGGCACGCACCCTGATTACGCCCAGGGTACGTGCTGCGCCTATCCTCTGACGCAATGGGTAAAGGTGGTATATGTAACAGGACTGATCCTGTTACGGGCTTACACTGTATTTTGCGAGGAAGCGCGCAATACAATTAGGTCAGGATTAGTTGGTAACAACTAATCCTATAATAAAAGAAAATATATTAATATTCACTTATCTGTTAGAACGCAAAATTAAGAGTGTTTATTAAATGGGTGGTTAGCGGCTAACAGTATAGTGATTACCTAACTAATATAATAATATCAAGTATTAAACTAACTGTACTATTAGTTAACCTGCATGATTCGGTATTTATACCGAATCGACTTTTCCTTCGTAGATTATAATAACTTATAATCTATTATTTGAATTTCAGACAATGCGTCAGAAATAAAAATCCAACTGTGATATTCTAACTTGAATATCAATTATGTAAGGCAACCCATTACATCACCCCCCACTTAAGGTAGTTGGCCAATAATAATTCTTATTTTGGCCAATCATAGGTGGCACTTGTTGGTCGGAATTTCTCATTCACGAACTGATTGACCATCGACTCGATTGTCGAAGCACGCGGCGGAGCTCTAAAGAGCGCTGCTGAAAACATCGAAGGAGCTTCTTCCTCCGCCTCAGCACTGGGTGCTGAGGTGTTGAGTGACAACAGTGACGCTGCATTGGCAGCGTCAACTACGCAAAGGTCGGAAGACGTACCGTCTTCGACCACAGATGCTGCTAAGGCGGCATCTGGCAAGAAACAGGGAGATGTTGCTAATGCAACATCTCGCACGATGACAACCCCCGAATGGTGTGTTGCCAGGAAGGGTTCTTCCATGTTCGGAGACAGTTCTGATTCCGAACAAAATGATCGGGGCACAGCTGTCCCCGCGAAAGGATCTAGCGAGTCGAAACTCGCTAGGTTCTCATCGCCTAACAGCGATGACGACTCTGGTGTCGCTGTCTGCTATTACAGCGACAATGATCATCACAGATGGTTGCGGGAACGCAGAAACCCACCTGGACCAAGTACGTCTCCACGTCGGGGTGGTTTAACCCCGGAGCGTGGTGTTGAAGCAGGCGGTGTTCCGCCTGCTAAAAGAGATCGAACAGAAGCGGCGCCTGCCACCTGGTATCTGAAGCGTATCATCGTACGGAACCACATGTTCCGTACAAAGTGGGGTTTTGGACCCCTGGATGGGCTATTGCCCCCAACAGTGGCGGTCACCGTAAGCGGGACTGCTAATATGCGCTGTTCGATATCAACGTGCTCGATGACTGCGAAGATATTCAGTCACGTCGATTCGATCGAAGTACACACGATAGGCGTCTGTACTTTATTGACCTCTTTTTCCAGGTACGACATTATTCGAGCCGGAAAGGGTAAACAAAGCACAGGGACGACAAGGACGCCCTGACTTTTGTTGACAACTACAACAAAAGCCCCGATGACTACGTGGACAAAGTTCACGTAATGCGCGAGCGCTTTTTAAAGCACTCGCGAACAGGAAAAATAGAATACATCCATTTTTCTTGCATCAAAGAAGGGTTGAACTGTGGTGTCCCTTCTCACCTCGTTTGCCCGCGGTTTCCGCAGGGCGCTCCTCGTCTGTCAGAGGGGGGGGGGGTTGCGGGGGTACGTTGGTTTTCCGTACCCGCCGAAATTCAGGGCTTAATCGATGCCCTAAATGCATTAACACCTAGTGTTGATGCTACTTCACATTATGAGTTCGAGAATCCTTCTCAAACTCAGTTAAAAGGTCTGGGGCTTCGGCCCTCAGAACCTCAATCGGCTCCCAAGAGTCGAACTCTTGGGGGTAACCCAGCCAGCGTACTAAGTACTCGGTACGCTGCCCCTTCTTCGAAGGAACCGAGAGCTTCGAGATCAAGCGATAGAGAATGTATCGCTTATTCCCCTGATTATTGATTAGGGGCGGCGGAGGTTGAGAATTCCCTCGCCGTTGTTGTTGCGGAGCATGGTTCTATGCTCCGCAAATTCGAGGAGGGTTATTCCTCCTTCAGCAGCGATATGTCTCACTCTGTGAAAACGTATCGGTCTCTTCGGGAGAATGTCCGCGACATCCTCGGGGCGCACACTGCCCTTCAGCAGAAGAATGATCTTCTGTATATCGAGCTTTACCGCTGTAAGGAAGAGCTCGATCGGCACAAGGTTAATCTTGCGCAGTCGAAGGCGGAGGTAATGACTCTCCGCTCTGATCATCAACGGCTGGAAGCCGATTACAAGTCTCTTTTGGGAGACTTGGAGAAGCACGGTTTTTATCTTCCGTGGTTCTGTGTCTCGTCGTAAGACGAAGACAAATGATACGGTTTGAGCCGCCCAACATAGAATGTTGGGTGAAGCCGCATTGCTGTGGGAATGTCTAAAGTATAGGCATTCCCCCGAATCTCTTGGACCTGGAAAGGTCCAATGTACTTAGGAAGCATCTTCCGTGTAGGTAAGTTGCTTATTGCATGTAAAGGCAAATTGGTAGTACTTAATAAGACCAATTCGCCTTTCCGAAAGGAGTTTTTGTTCTTCCTTCCTTGATTGTCTGCTTTTGGCTTCTGCTTATCCAAATCAGAAGCAAGTGCATCTTTTATATAGCGTATTACAGCTTGGCGCTGTAATACGAATTCATCTACTGCTTTATCAGCAGTAGGTGCGTTGCCCTCATTGTCTGCAGCCATTTCTGCAGACACATATTCATCATATGCAGCTTCAGTTTCATTTGAAGCTGCTTCCGCTTCTACTGTACTTTCAGTAGAAGGGCCATCGTTTTGTTCACAAGTTGCAGTTGCAACTTGCGCATTGACTCGCTCAAAATTTGAGCGGGTCCCTCCCCCACTTAGATTTGGCGTACCGCCAAGTAAAGCTGGGGTTCGTGGATGCCTTAAGGCATTCACGTAGAACGGTGTATGCTTAGTTGAAGCATGCACCGAATTGTTAATCGCGAATTCAGTGAGTGGCAGATAGTCAATCCACTGTTCAAAGGCATGTGCGTATGATCGCAACATGTCTCTGAGAACTCGGTTAACCCGTTCCGTCTGCCCATCCGTTTCCGGATGGTCCGCAGTTGACATCTTCAACTGGGTTCCCAACAATGACAACATTTCTTGCCAGAAACGTCCTGTAAATCTCGGATCTCGATCCGAGACAATGTCTTCCGGCATTCCGTGCAAACGGAATACCCTATCAACGCATATCCGCGCTGTTTGAGCGGCGGTTACGTTCGATTATACTGCAGTAAGATGTACGACCTTACTGAAACGGTCTACAAAGACCACTATTCCGGTCTTCCGACTATTGTCGGGTGGAAGGCCGAATAAGAAGTCCATTGAAATGGACCTTCAAC
The DNA here is from genome assembly GCA_026184515.1 of Peronosclerospora sorghi. NCBI lineage: Eukaryota > Oomycota > Peronosporomycetes > Peronosporales > Peronosporaceae > Peronosclerospora > Peronosclerospora sorghi. Next base: position 4,606,311 of record CM047586.1, on the reverse strand, counting down.
ACTCTGTCGGAACCGGCAGAGATTGCAGCGGAGCCTGTGCAAACTGCGCAGGCTTAACGCGCTGGCAAATCTCGCAAGCGCGTACGTATTTTCGTACCCACTTGTACTGGTTTCGCCAGTAAAAGTCACGTGCGAGAGAAGCGTATGTCTTCTCTCGACCTTGATGCCCCGAAATCGGTGCATCATGATACTCAAACATAATTTGATGTTTGAGATCATCGTCGTTTGGAACGACGATGCGACTTTCATCTTTTTGGTCTGTGCTGTAAAGCAGCAGACCATCGTGCAGTCGATATCGATGCACGCAAGCGCGGAGGAACTCTGGGAGTTCGTTGCTCTTCTCACTTGATTGATTACTTAAGTAATCAATCAACAGACGTGTCACCTCGTCTGTCTTGTACGCCTCGCGTACTTGTCGTATAATGACGACGACAAAGCAGTGCAACGGATCGCGTTTGCACTGGCACCTTCGGTTACGGACGGTTTCGTCTCGTTATCGGGCCTTCGTGATAGCGCATCCGCTATCACGTTCAACTTTACGGGTTTGTATTCAACCGTAAAGTTGTATTCAGCAAAGAATGACAGCCATCGAGCGATTCTTTGAGAAATGTGTGGTGAATTCATGGTCGTGCGTAGCGACGCATGGTCTGTGTAAACCACAAACGGTCTATCTCCCAAGAGATAGATCCGAAACTTGGCCAGTGCATACTTCATGGCAAGGAGTTCCTTGTCCCGCACTGGATAGTTGCGCTCGGATGGGCGCAACTGACGCGATTGATAGCAGATTACGCGATCACGATCATCGTGATCACGCTGCATCAAAGCACAGCCGATAGCGAAATCGCTCTCGTCGCAAACGACGTGAAACGGACGCGCGTTATCGGCTATAGCCAAGACAGGCGCTTCAGTCAAGCTTTGCTTGACTGCATCAAAAGCCTCTTGGCATTGGGTATCCCAATGCCATTTGACATCTTTCTTAAGTAATTGAGAAAGAGGTCGTATTAACCCAGCATAGTTGCACGAATACTTGTGCGAAGTTGTTGCCAACCCAAGGAACTTTCGAAGTTCCTTAACGTTGTTTGGCGTAGGCCATTCAACGATCACCCTGATATTTTCTTGATCAGAGCGCACCACGTTCTTGCCCACAAAACATCCAAGAACGGGTATCTCAGGTGCACCAAAGGTGCACTTCTTCAGATTTGCATAGAGATTATGCGTAAGCATAAGCTCTAACACTCGACGTAGATGTTCCCTATGGACATCTACATCGCTTTTATCGTGTTCAACCTTACTATGGATGAACACGTCATCGAAATAACTCGGTGCGAATTCTCGCACCTGGCGTAATAGATGCGTTACGCATCTGTTAAACGTAGCAAGGGAATTTCGAAGCCCCTGCGGCATAACAAGCCACTCCCAAAGCATGCCGCTTGGGGTGCTTACCGCCGTGAGAGGGATATCCTTCTCACGAATTAGGATTCGATAAAATCCATCTCTTACATCTAGAGCACTAAAGATGGTGCTCCCGCACATGCCATCAATGATGACATCTTTTCGCGGTATCGGCGTCTGCGCCGGTACCGTCGTTGCGTTCAGCTTGTTGTAAGCGTGAACGATTCTCCACCCACCTGTGGACTTTTTCACACAAAAGGTGGGGGTAGAGTGCTATGAGATAGACTCCCGCACTTGGCCTGTTTTACGACGAGCCTCGAAAAACTCGTCGATCGCTTTTACTTGATCACGCGGCAACGGCCATTGCCGCGTAACACAATACTTCGTGCCTGGCACGAGGTCAATCTCATGACGAGTTCCCTTATCCTTAGGGAGCTCGCTAGGTACTTCTTCTTGGAATACGTCAGAGTATTCCCGAAGTACCTCATAAAATGGGGAGTTCGCTTTAAGCGACTCCCAGATCTGCGCTGCAAAGCGCTGAACTTTGGTTTGGTCATTGGGAACCTCGTTCCCAATGTTTTCCACTTTTAATGTGGATATTCGCTCACGAATATCCACTACATCATCTGTTGCAACGATGATACAGATCTGTTCGATCTGATCATTGCGCAAGTTCTTCATAAACTTCTTCCAGCTTAGCGCTGGAAGAGCCATCACCTCCGAACCTTCTTTCGGAGGGTGTTCCATCAACAGAGACTGGGTAGCTAATCCGGTCTCCGTTTGCGTCAAGACGTTGATCGTATCGACGGAACTGTCCATGCAATCAGACGCACTCGTCTGATTGACTGCTACACGGTGATTACGATTCACCGTGTGCGAATAGTCATCATCATGGTGACCACTGCCTACCATGGAATTTTCTTGGCGATCAGATGTGCTCGTCTGGTCGGCCGCCTGTTCTGCGACACGGTGGTCTTTATCACTTGTGTGCATGGCTAACGCAACGTGGTGGACACTGGCCACCACGGAGTTGTGCTCACGATTTCACTCGATCGTGAGTTCACTATCATCAACACGGAATGATTTCATCGTGTTAGAACCTTCGGTCGCACAGTGGGTGTTTCCCACTGTGGATACTATTTCATTCTCACGGTGGGTGTTTCCCACCGTGGATATCACTTCATTCTCATGGTGGTATTTATCACCCGTGGAATGTTTCTCTCCAACACGCAACGACTCTTCTGTTGCGTGTGTTAGTCCCTCTGGACTCCCACCAGCGGAGGTACCTTCCGCTGATCGTGTCGGAACAGACCTGGTGGTGCCATCGCTATCCACCAGACTGTCCGACGCTGCGGTTGTATCTTCTGATACAGCCGGATTACACACAGGGTGATCAGATCCTGTGTGTCCGCCGCAGTCGATCGATATGTTAACCCAGTCGATCGAAGGTTTAAACTTGGACATCCATGGGATTCCAAGTATCACATCGAACTTGTCATCTAAATCGAGGGCGATGAATTCATCCTTGAATGACAGTTTATTCAACTCGAAGCGTGTTTTAATCACACGCTTTGGAATAGTCACGGTTGCACCTGTTGCTAACCGGACTGACAACATACTTCGTGGGGTTTATACCTCCACGAAGCTCAACAGCGTTAGACTCTGAGTTCTAACGAAATTGTTTGACGCTCCTGTGTCAAACAAAGCTCGCATGGGGACATCGCTCCCGTGTGGCTTAACCTCCAGGGTGATAAGAGGCTTATCATCACCCTGCACCTTTTGACAGGACATAGTCCCGTCTGGGGCTATTACCCTCACATGCCCTATGTCGGCATGTGGGATAACATTCCCAGTAGGGCACCCCGCCCCTACTGGTGATTTACGTTTTTTGCACCAACAGGGTGATGTCCCTGTTGGTGTCGCCGTGCAGCGGACGGTTCCGTCCGCTGACTGCGTGGCACTGGACGCGGTGCCATACACTCATGGGCAAAATGCCCCACTTTCGCGCATCGATTGCAGCGAATGTTCTTCTTAAATTTCGGTTGCTTCGATTCGAAGCAACCGCAACCGATAGGTCCATCGGCTCTGGACCTCCACCGCCCATGCTCTGGCGCGGGTGGCTGTTTCTTGAGACGAAGTGTGAACTTCGTCTTCCCGACTGCTGATTGTTGACATGCTGTTGCGTCATGTCAAAAGCGAAGGGCTGTTGAGCCCTTCGGCTGTACCCAGCCTGCGATGACGCTGATCGCATGCTGAACTCTTCACGGATGCTCATATCAATGGCATCCCTTAGAGTCTTTGGCGGGTGCCGGTAAAGACTCTGTTTGACGGGACCATCATTGAGTCCCTTCATGAAGCCATTGACCTGCATAGCAGGGGGAACCGTCTCATACATCTCATACGTCTTCTGAGCGTAAGATTGAAGGTCAAGCTTACCTAGCCGGAGTTCCATGAACTCCTGCCGACTACTTAGCTCCATTTCTGGAGCTTCAAAGCTGAGCTTTAGCTCAGCTTTTAATTCCTGATAAGTCAGAAATGCAGAGTCATCAGTGGCTCTGCGACTCATCGCCCATGCCCTGGCTCTGCCGACCAGACATGTTGTGGTGAAGTACGCCTGTTGACGTTCGTCAATAATATGTTGCGCAGAGATGGCATCTTCCACCTCTGTGAACCATCTACGAAGGGGCTCGCCCCCTTCACCGGTAAAGGGCGGTACTCGCGCCTTTACCACTTCAACGCTATGCGCTGCAGCTGCAGGTGCGGTACGCGCTGCCTCTTGCGCGGGCCGTGCTGGCTTTTCTAGGTGGTTTCGCCTTAAGCGATTCACCACCTCTATCGCTTCCTCCGGGGTCTTACCCGGGAGGAAGGTAAGGATGTCGGTCCCGATGGACCGAACCATTTCTACCGTCGCGTCTTTACTACGCGACGAGAAGTGGGGGAGGTGTTTCGTCACCACTTCCACCGTTCTCTCTCGCTCGGCAGGCTTCATGTCTCACGACTTGATGCCGAGCGGCTCTTAATCTTCGCTCGCTAGTTGACTAGCGGAACGGAACTCTGGTCGTTAAGACGGACCTCAAAGTGCTACCAGTTGTAGCAGGACTGATCCTGTTACGGGCTTACACTGTATTTTGCGAGGAAGCGCGCAATACAATTAGGTCAGGATTAGTTGGTAACAACTAATCCTATAATAAAAGAAAATATATTAATATTCACTTATCTGTTAGAACGCAAAATTAAGAGTGTTTATTAAATGAGTGGTTAGCGGCTAACAGTATAGTAATTACCTAACTAATATAATAATATCAAGTATTAAACTAACTGTACTATTAGTTAACCTGCATGATTCGGTATTTATACCGAATCGACTTTTCCTTCGTAGATTATAATAACTTATAATCTATTATTTGAATTTCAGACAACGCGTCTGAAATTCAACTGTGATATTATAACTTGAATATCAATTATGTAATGGCACCCCATTACAGTATAAGTTAGATATTTCAAACTGCATACTTTACATACTGTAGGATTAGTGTAGCATAGCGAACTAAGGACCTAATTCATTCACTTCCGATTATTCCATCAACCACTCATGTGTTCAATTTATCCATCTCTATCAGGTTATGAGCCCAACGACGATGAACTCTGCCCAAGATTCCAATACTTCTATCGACAAGTTTCGTGGCGACAACTACGCGACGTGGAGCCGCTACATGCGTGGAATGTTTTTAACCAAGTCTGTTTGGGACGTCGTAAGCCTAGAGACGTCGCCTAACTTTGTGGATCCTCGGGCCAAGGACGAGTATGTGAAGAACAACAACGTCGCATTCGGACTAATGCTACTCCACATGGACGCGGAGTATCATCATGTGGTCGACGACTGCGAGGAAGCGTGGGTTGCGTGGGACCGCTTACGTACGTTGTACCAAGGGTCTCAGAAGGCTGGTCGCATCTATTTTAAGCGCCAACTCTTCAGCATGTCAATGGAGGAAGGCGACAACGTGTTGCAGCACTGCAATGAAGTCCTCAACATCAATACTAAGCTCAACAGCATCGGCGCCAAGATGGAGGACGAAGACGTGGTGATCTGCTTGTTACGCAGTCTCCCCAAGAGTTACGAGAACGTCGTTCTCAATTTGGAGATGAGCAGCGCAGAGCTGAGGACGCAAGACGTGATCAAGGTTTTAACAAACGAGCACGTGGAACGGCAAGGTGACAAGACGGGGGTGAAGAGTGAACCGAGCGCAAGATCGTTCAACACCGACCAATAACCTAGTGAATGCACGTACTGTGGAAAGCTGGGGCACACGGTGGAGAGGTGATGGACCAAGCAAAAGGATGAGAATCGCAAGTCACGACGCAACGGACAGCGTGGACGCGTGAACCATGTGCAGCGCTGGAGTGACTATGATGACGATGACGATCAAGTAGCGTTTGCGGTATCAATGGAGTGTGGCAATGTCTCCTCGCGTGTGAAGGCGCAAGGGATGTGGGCGGTCGACAGTGGCGCAACGCACCACATCTTCAATGACAAGCGCAAGTTCGTGGAACTCGTAGAGCGAGATGAAGGCGAACTAACGGTGGCCGACGGCAACCCGGTCGAGATCAAGGGTATGGTGCCTTCGTGGAACAAGTGCTCCTGCCCAACGGAGACGAGCGCGACATCGAGATCAATAACGCGCTGTACGTGCCAAATATGAACAAGAATCTGCTTTCAGTTCGGCAGATCAACAAGAGTGGCAAACTTCAAGTTGTGTTCGACTGTTCGAGCATGCGCATTTCACGGAAGGACTCGAAGCAAGTGGTCGCAGCGGCGGATCTTGTGGGAGGTCTATACTGGCTGCGGGTTCCAAGAAGCGCGTCAATGTAGTGGTATCGGACAACAGCGTTGACTTACATGAACGCATGGGTCATGCTCCAACGGATGTTTTGCGCAAAATGATTAACAGCGGCATGGTGAAAGATGCGAAGACCCCTTTGACAACGAAGGACTAGAGCATGTGCCGCGGATGTCAACTGGGCAAGATGGTGCAGAAGCCGTTTCGAAGCAACCCCGACAAGCGCCAGTATGACTTCTTCAAGCTGCTCCACTTTGACATCTGCGGACCAATGGAACAAGAATCACTAGGTGGCAGCAAGTATCTACTGCTTATCGTGGATGAAGCAAGTGGAAGCATGCAAGGTTTCTGTCTGCGAACCAAATCGCAGAGTGAAGGGCGTCTCAGGACTTTCATCAAGAAGATACAAGCCCAGTTCAACAAACAAGTCAAGTATGTACGGCATGATGGAGCCAAGGAGTTCGCGATCAACTCGCTGAAGCAGTTCTACGAAGACCAAGGCATTGAGCAGCAGATCACAGTGCCGTATGCACACCAAGCCAATGGAACGGCGGAACGCGCGGTTCGGAGCATTGTCAGCATTGGTCGCAGAATGCTCCATCATGCAGGACTGGACAAGAGTTTCTGAGCGGAAGCGGCGATGAGCGCTATGTACATCAAGAACCGACTGCCATCGCCGAAGATCCCCATCAAAACGCCGTTCGAGATTGTGTACAAGGCTAAGCCAAGTGTGAAAAACATGCGTGTGTTCGGGTGTCCGGTATATGTATTGACCCCGAAAGAGAAACGACTGAAGTGGGATGCCAAGTCTCGTGCCGGCATGTTCATGGGGTGCGAGGATCTGTCGAATGCATATCGCGTGTATGACATCGAGGCGGGGCAGGTGGTTCTTACTCGCGATGTCAACTTCGATGAGACCAAGATGGGGTCTACTGTGCTGAACAGGATTGACAACATGGACGATGTCTTAGACGACCTGGATGACCTCGACATTGGTGAGAATGAAGGTACTACAAGCGAATTCAAGCAAACCGGCAAGCGAAAGAATCGTTCTTTCAGGACTACGCCCGAACCGCCCCACCGATCGCAAACCAGGACAACTTTAGAAGAAACTAGCGGTCCGGAAGATGTGTACGAACACCGTGCGAAGCGCCGATCAGCTACACGTGAAGAAGTCGCGGTCGTTCATGACGACAATGAAGCCGACTCGACTCCTCCAACATTCTGGCAAGCAAGTGTCAACGCTGCTGAAGCTGATGATCTGGCGGAACCGAAGACGTATCAAGAACCAGTGGACGGTCCCGACCAAGTGCACTGGAGCAAGGCCATCAACTCCGAACTAGATTCGATGCGTCTGCGAGGTGTTTTTCAAGCTGCCAAACTTCCTGATGGACACCAAGCGATCGGAACCAAGTGGGTGCTCAAGATCAAGCGAAAAGCTGACGGATCCATCGAGAAATACAAGGCGCGTTTGGTGGCAAAAAGGTTCAAGCAGAGATATGGCATTGACTACACGGAAACGTTTGCGCCTGTGGTTAAGTACACCACGCTTCGGATGATCGTCGCAGTAACAAGTCACCTGGGGTGGAAAGTCGACCAGCTGGATGTGGTGACTGCTTTTTCTGTATGGCGAAATGGAAGAGCTGGTACACCTGACTGTCGCTGAAGGTGTGAAATTGGATGATGGATTCGACTGTCTGGAGCTAAAGAAGGCAATCTACGGTCTCAAGCAAGCGTCTCGTGTGTGGAACGAGACGTTCGACCGGTTCGTGCGCTCCATCGACTTCCAAGTGTCTGCGTGCGACCCGTGTCTTTACCTAAAGAAGAAGGCTGGGCACTGCGTGCTATTGTTGGTATATGTCGACGACGTACTGGTGACCGGTAGTTTGACTGAATTGATATCCCAGACTAAGTGCGACCTCAAGACACGCTTCGAGATGACTGACAGCCGCAAGTGCAATTTCGTGCTTGGCATTGAGCTCATCAACGGACCTAATGGCAGCATGACCATGCGCCAGAGGCGCTATGTGGAATACATTCTCAAGAGCTTCGGTATGGATGAGAGCAAGGCAGTGGTGAGTCCCGTTGACATGAGAACGAAGTTGGTTCCAAGCGACGAACCGTCCGAGATCAAGACGCCGTTTCGTGAAGATGTTGGTGCATTAATGCACTTGATGACAGCAACTCGACCGGATATCGCGTTTGCAGTGGGATACGTCGCACGTTTCATGTAGAACCCGCAAGAAAAACACTGGGTCGCGGTGAAGCGCATCTTCCGCTACCTTCAAGGTACCAAGAATTATGGATTACGCTTCAAGCCTGGTGACGACGTTGGTTTTTTTGGGATATTCCGATGCCGACTGGGCTGGCGACATCTCCGATCGCAAGTCGACTTCAGGGTATGTGTTCCTGACAGCAGGTTCTCCTATCAGTTGGGGAAGCAAGAAGCAGTCAAGTGTGTCGCTGTCCACGAGCGAAGCCGAGTACATCGCGCTAAGCCTGGCCATCCAGGAAGGGAAGTGGGTGCACCGATTGCTGTGCGAAGTGCTTCAAGCTGTGGGCCAAGACTTTCCAAAGCTCAAGATCTTTGAAGACAACCATTCGTGTATCAAGATGACGAAGAATCCTGTAAATCATGGTCGCGCCAAGCACATCGATATCAAGTACCATCACATCCGCGATGAGGTCAAGCGTGGTGAAGTTACGGTGGAGTATTGCGAGATGGCTGCGATGTTGGCGGACATCATGACAAAGACGATGCCCGGACCACGCCACGGAATTGACTCAAGCTCTCGGCGTAAAAGAGTGTTCGCATTGAGGGGGCGTGTTGAAGTTATTGTTGAAGTTGTTGGACAGGATATTACCTATTGGAGGTTATCAAGCATTTCAATGCGATCACGCGACATTGCGACGTTTACGGTAAGGGCACGCATCCTGATTACGCCCAGGGTACGTGCTGCGCCTATCCTCTCACGCAATGGTAAAGGTGGTATAAGTTAGATATTACAAACTGCATACTTTACATACTGTAGGCTTAGTGTAGCATAGCGAACTAAGGACCTAATTCATTCACTTCCGATTATTCCATCAACTACTCAAGTGTTCAATTTATCCATCTCTATCAGCTCGCTGCCAACAGTGTGTCAGGGTACGGAGCTTATACGACTCTATGACAGGTTTTAAAATTACTGCGGACACTCGCAAGTGCCGTTTGTCTTCGTAGAAGTTTTTAGCACGAGACAGCAGGGTTCAAGTCAAGTAGGCAAATAAGTTTAAATTCTTTTCAGAGTCGATTAGGTAAAGGTCATCAGTGAAAGGATGGCACTTGTTTTTGGCATCGGTATGTCGAGAATGAAGTTTGGATTTTCTTCCCGGTGATTTTGACTTTTCCCCAAAAATTTTACGCTAATTACGGTAACTATCGATCAAGGCAGGGATATTTACGTACCGAGAATAAAATCCTAAAAGAGGAAACTAAGGGCTCGAACCATGAAGGAAGATCGACAGCTACTATCAGCTCCAAGGACACCCACTTCAGTCAAAGATACATCCAATTTACTCTCGAAATAGTGCTTCCAGGACACTATCAAGAATTATGGAGTTGTTGGTAGCAGGGGTGTGCGGTATCGATTTTAAGGTTCGGTATGGTATTTCTAGGTGAATACCGAAAATAGATGGAGGGGGTATGGTATTAGGTATATGATACCGATTTTCAAATACGGTATCGGTATTAGGGTATTGCTACCGACTTTTGCGTAAGGGTACCCCAGTACTGGTACCATTACCGAGTTTAGGCCACACGGTATGATACAACCGGTATGATACCGAGACAACGGGAGACCGGTACCTAATACCGGTAAACAATACCGACTTTTGGCAGCAGCGGTATTTAATACCGATATCAATACCGACTTTGCCAAGAAGCGGTATCCAATACCAGTACCGATACCGACTTTGGGCAAAAGCGGTATCTAATACCGGTACCAACACCGAGTTTAGAGTACAGCTATTAGAGTACGTGAGAGGTAGTTATTATATAGATCTGTGAGAGGGGTACAGTACAGTAGCACTTGTGGCAACATCAGGCAAACTGCCGTAGCAGCATGCAGAAGGAGAGCAGTGGCAGCAAAAAGCCGTGGTATAATGCTTGCAGCATCGGTATTGGAAGAAGGTGCTGAAGCTTGAGTCTCTATTAACAGAGTAGATATATAAAGTGGTAATCGTGATAGGTGGGGATAGGAACTGGACACCAACAACATTGGATGAGTAGTTAGAAGGACTATTGTAGCATTACTCTGCTTCCTTATAATAGTATACTATCAACCACTACTTGAGATGCTCGCAATATATATTAGAGTTCAGGTAGCATAAAAATGATACCGACTTTGTATTGGGCGGTAGGATATATCAACAAATGATACCGACTTTGGGTAGCGCGGTATGGTATACCGACAAGTGATACCAAGTTTGTCTTGAGCGGTACGGTAGCCACACAAATGATACCTATTTTGTGTAGAGCGGTAGGGTATACCCGCAATTGATACCGACTTTGTATGGCAGGTTAGGGTATACCGACATTTCATACCGATTTTACGTGGGACGGTATGGTATACCCTGGCTCAGTACCAACTTTAGTAAGGCCGGTATCGGTATCGGTATGGAAAATACCGGTATTGTGTAATACCGGTATCAATACCGCACACCCCAGGTTGGTAGACAGCTAACATTGAACGAGCTAAGTCCCGTATCTGGCGTTAATCGACGTGTTTTTTATCGTGCTCGTGCGGACCACCGCACGGACAAACCTTTAGTTGGATGCATGGTATGGTTGGAGCCACTGCCTCACCAAAAAAATATTGGAGCCACCTGGAGGCACCAAAAGTATACAGCTTAATGTACAAAGTTTTTCTGGGGTTGTCCAGTAGACAGGTCTAGGTTCAGGATTCAAGCAGTGAGCATCAAGATTTTATGAAGCGCTTGAGGTAAAGGGTATACTCTAGAATTTGTTGGATTGAACGCTGAGTTAAATAAGAGGGTAAACACCGTAAGGTGTTGCAGTGGATTATATTCGCTCAAACATTGGAAATTGGTAGCACCGCTTATTTCTATGAACCAAAGATGCATAATGCATTTAAGATTCATATTTCCCACCACATATTCGATGCTGAAAAGGCTCGAAATCTTCGTAGACGGAGCATTCCTATATTTCGTAGCCCTCGCAAGAGAAAGCAAGTCAAATGAACTGTTGGTTATTAAAAACATTGTCAAGTACGCAACTACAGCTTGCGCTGATAGTGAGTGCGGTATAATCCGCAGAAATAGGATTACATGAAGCATACCCAACAATTGGTGACATCGGTGCCCAGGGACAGATAAACAAGCTGTCCTAGCGACTTTTGATGGTAAGCTAAATCTCCAGAAAATTGTGAAGAATTCCCAGTTTTTGGTGGTGATTTTTGGATCAGAAATATTGGTTGAGCTATCATCTGTTATGAGATGATAATTCAGTTAAAGAGGGAAAACATTATGACACGAAAAACACTTGAACCATATCTGATGGGGGCTAGTACAAGCTGCAAGAGAAGTTACGAGTGACCTGGCCACAAGTGGAATTACCTCGATTACGCTCACGATCGTCAAAAAGGGACGTTTTATCGCTTTCACGCACGCCAGAGTTGTTTACCCAGTGACTTTGTAAAAGGTGAAGCTAAGGATCACAGATCAGGCACTAGTTTTTTGCGTCTGAACTGCCTGACCTGTGCCTAAGGCAGGATCATAAAAGAACAAGCCAAAAAGGTTGTGGTTAAAACTCTCCTGTTTAACGAATCAACGAGATATTTTTGCTGCGACCTTAAATTTAATGGGACTCCATTAAGAACCAATGATATTAAGTTGAAACACCATAGATTTTAGGGAAAATTACATGCATGCCCCTGATTTTATGAAAATAACATCCATGCCCCTGCCATAGATTAATGCTGCCAACCCAAAGATAAGGTCCGAGTTGCCCGGAATGGCAGGTGGTTAACCTTTGCGTCCGTAACCCAGACGCGGCGGAATAGTAATTGTTCGCTTACTACCAACATGCATACCCTCAATTCCAATATCCATGCCCTTGATTACATCACCTATACCATGGCGGAGGGTGAAAGGATTCTTGCGGTTTTGGTTTGAGTCGAACTCCTTTCCATTCATGAGACGACCGTGGTACATAATCTCTACTTTGTGACCACGCCGCACAGGACGGCCCTTGTAAAATTCACTGCGATAATACATAATACATAATATATCAAAACATGAACTTTCGTTACATCAGACTAATAAGTACTCACATATCCTCGATGGCGACGCCCTTGTGCACACGTTTAGCAGTCTTGGCCTTCTTTGGAACCTCCACAGACTTCACTGGAGCCGAACGTGTTTTTCTCTTTGGGTTGGCAGCATTAATCTTTGGCAGGAGCATGGATGTAATTTTCATAAAATCAGGGGCATGCATGTTATTTCCGCAAAAAGCGAAGGCATGCATGTAATTTTCCCTAGTTTTTATTATAACATTTAGGTTGTTCCATAAAGGATATTTTTGAGTATATATTTTTATAGAGAAGCTGTTTCCCGAAAAGGGGTCTTTGTTATCCCGACAAGGGGCAAGTGGTATCCCGACAAGGGACGTGATTGCACCAATTAAATTTCGTGATTAGTTTTGTGGTTTCACGAATCATCATTGTACAAATTTACTCACTTCAATGATGGACTCGAGTTGGCAGGAAACCCTGGCGAGCGAAACCCATAATGCGAAAAAGGAGTGGGTGGCTCTGGAGCCGATATCATTTGTAATTTTCACTTTTCGATTTTAGCTAAGTCATAAGACTGCAAAGCACTTCTAGCGGCGGCTCTACGGCGATCCCCAGTACACGCGCACCGCCTAACTTGAAACGTCAAACGAAGCGGCATCAGCTGCGCAAGATGACCTGAGCCAACAGATGGCGCTCTTCTTTGGGAGCGAGAGGAAGGAGTAGGATGGTCCCGTCCGACGTGAGACTGTAAGTTCCGAAGCGATGGAGGCGATGGTCGCGTCTATCGAAGCAGAGACTGACACGATGAACAAGAATACGTTTGAAACGAAGCACGAGTCCGGTGATACGACGCTCGATCGATGTCCAATCACGAAATGTGACGTGTCCCTTGCGAGACGACGGTAAAAACGGTGCCAAGTGGCGACGACACGACGGTACAGAGGATGTTGTCGCCGAGTGGGGAAACCGATACGTGAAGAGCGACGTTAGATCCATAGGGAACTACGTCGGTGCGGAAAGAGGCAACGAGTATCAAGAGCACGTCCAGTTTCAAATACGACGAGCACAAGGAGAAAATGGCCGAGACGCCCATGAAGAGACGGTGACGACGGAAATCTTCGAGTCCGTTGCATGTGTCAACGCGAACATGCTCGTTGATGCAAGTTTCCACGCACCGACATTCCCTTTCACCCGTCTACGAGACTTAAACGACTCAACCTCGAGCACAAGACGTGGAAATGGCTGCGGGACGGACGACCATCGATCCACGTGACACGGTGCTCATATTTCAAGAGGTTTTCACGCTCGAACAAGCTACACGTCGAAAAACACTCGAGGAAAGTAATTTACGGGAAATCCTGCCACTCTACAAGTTTAACCACAAAGTGGGGTGTGGAAGCATCATAGTCTCTTTCATAACTTTCCAAATCACTAGTGAATCTCTTATTTTGCAACTTCCTTGGAGACGAAATCCCGTTCCGAGAGCCTTCATAAGGATGACGAGGCGCTAGCAAGCCGTAGTGAGGATTTGGCTCAAGCGCGTCGATTAGCGAACGAACTGAATAGAAAATCTCTTCCAACTCAGGTAGGCGCTCCCTCTTCATCTCAAATGCTGGATGAAGCGGCCGATGAGGCACTTCGATGGTTCGTGTACCCTTCAGAGGTGGCAGAAGCGATTAAAAGGGAGACGAATCTGTCATATTGGATACTCTTCGTGGCCCCTTTCATCCTGAACGATACAATAACTTTGCGCGCGGGCTTCAAGATCAGTGGAAGGATGCATTGACTTCTAGTGCTCAGGTCTGTAGTCCTTTGACGTGCTGTACCGCTCTGCAGAGTCCATCTTCTCAATGGGAGAAAGCAACCACAAAAAGTCGCTTTTTTTCGTCGAATGGCTGTGTAATGAGAGGTAATTACCCACTTCGCTCGACGATTGGCAGTGAAATGGTAGTAGCGGAGTGCGTAAAGTTCTAACAGCCTCATGTGATACGACGACAGCCACGGTTGAGAAAATTACGAGGGTAATCACCATAAGACAAGTAGTACGAAGCTATTTCCAACCCCGCCAAAAAAACTTCTACGCTCGGTGGGTCAAGCATTGATACAGTGGGATATGATTCAAGAAGGAGAGAAATTGCTACTCGGTGTATCAGGCGGTAAAGACTCGCTAAGCTTGCTGCATGTGCTATTAAGCTTTCAAAAGCGCGCTCCCGTCCACTTTGAACTTGCTTGTGATACTGTGGACCCGCAGACGCCTTCTTTCGACCCAAGCTCAGTAAAGGAATATATGCATGCGCTTGGAGTACCATACTACTACCTATCGGAGAACATCATCGAGCGGGCAATGTGTGAAATGAACGGGGACTCGCTCTGCAGCTATTGATCTCGTATGAACCGCGGTGCTCTTTACACGTGCTGTCGAAAGTATGGTTTTAATGAGCTTGTCCTGGCTCAGCACTTAGATGATTTAGCAGAGAGTTTCCTGATGTCGGCTATTCATAATGGCCAGTTGCGTACCATGAGCAAAATATTGGAACGATCAGCGAGGCGTACAAGTGATCCGTCCGTTCGCATATGTGCGTGAAGTCGATTTGAAGCAATTTGCGTACGACTCGCGTCTGCGTGTGATTAACGAAAGCTGCCCTGAGTGTTTCGAGGAGCCAAAGGAACGTCATCGGGTCAAGAAGAAGCTTGCCCAGGAGGAGAGTCTTTACCCAGACATGTATAATAGTCTGCGTCGTGCGCTGCTGTTACTAATGGATGACGCCAGCTACGCGTCTCTAGAGGAAGTTCGTGCTCGTTTGGAGCAGGCCCAACAGTCGTGCAAGCATGATCCTTCCTTCAAGCAAGTGGCATAACAAGAAGAAAGAAAATAACGAGCTCGGCTGTGTTGTTACGGAGTAGTTAGTTTCCTTGAATTTTCTCCGTTTTCCCTTTCATAAGACAGGCAAGATTCAAGGTAGACGGTAAAATCAGAGGATACACGTTGCATCACAAATAAATAGGGAGCCAGTTTCCCGACAAATCGCGCCCCTTGTCGGGATATCACTTGCCCCTTGTCGGGATAGCAAAGACCCCTTGTCGGGAAACAGCTTCCCTTTTTATAATCTATTTCTAATTTTGATCTGGATCACTGAACCGATTCCAGGGACTTTAATTTCTGCCAAGTTGTTAATTATTTGTGTAAGAAAAAATATAAACTAGGCATAGTTATTTTATTTAATGTAATAGTAACTACTAGAACAAATGTACATTTTGTTCTACCTTTATAATGCGCTTCCTCAACGCAATTATACAGTGTACCCTGTAACGTACCCCGGTTACATCTAATAGAACTTGTAGTCGTCCGTGTTAACGACCACTGGTGCGTTCCGCTAGTTTCTAGAAGAGCGTAGGGTGAAAAAAACATGGTTAGCATGATTCTAGCCGAGCGCCTATACGAGTTTAGCCACGAGGTGTTCACCCATTATTCAACCCGCCAATTCAGCGCGCTGGTGAATATGATCAGAAGCATAGGACCTGACATGAAGGGAATGCTTGAGGCTAAAAGACCGAACGATCAAATCGACATCTTAGATCAATTTCGAAGTATATAGTCGCTTCTTCGCCGGCACCATCCGCGCCAGCGACATGGCACGTCGATACCTTTAACAAACCCGACGTATCCCGTACACGGAAAACGTAGAAATTATACTGTTGTGGATGTTTCAATTGAAAAAGCCATAGAGTCATGAAATATAAGTGTTCCCAGGTTGCCGGTACACTTTGCCCACACATGTATCGCCGGACGTGCCAAGGCATGGGCATGGGGCGCAGAAAGGCTTCGATCTTTTTGCTTTTGAAACGCTACAAGCGTTTAAAGAGGAGTTTAAGCTAACGTTTGAGTATCTAAAAATGAATTCAGATGACGACCGAAATTCGTGGATCTGCGTCAGAATAAGCTTGACATACAACATTACACGCAGAAGGCACAATTTTTATTATTATATATTGTGTATTAACCTCTGAAGCTAGCTGTGTATATGAAGGGACTGACTATTGTTATCCAATAATGTGGATATACATTTAGACGCTGCCACTCAAGTAGCTGAGTACTGATGAGCCACTCTTCGATTAATGCAGATAGAGATACCGTCAATCATTATTTCTTTTGGCATCAGCCGAAGAGTCTCCAGGATACTATCTTCCAAAGACTTCAGGAAAATCGCAGTATTAGTGCATCTACCCCGTATACAGGTTGAATTCGATAAATTTCACGTTTTTAAACTAACCAAGCTCGGTCGGTCCCATGATCGAACGCGGGACCTCCGTTCTCGCAGTGAGGAGCGTACTAAGGATAAGTCTACCCATTATGCTGGTGTCAGTCGAAGAGTGAACAAGTCCTTCGAAGTTAACGTGCAGCAACAGCTAGCACACGGTGGTAATCAGCGGCGAGATAATCACCCTCACCATACTGGAATCAGCAAGTAGTGTGTAGGAGGTACAAAATTGATGGATGTATCGGTTTTGCTTGCTTCAACGCCTAAACAATGCAAAAAATACAATAAGAAGAATCTTTTTTGCAATAGATGCGCGAAGATTAAACATTTTCCCCATGAGTTCATGGAACTGTATCCGTCACCCCGTAGGAAGCGCGGCTGGAAATCATAATAAATAGGGAATACCTCCTGGTGGCTAAAAAAAAACGTAGGGGCCCTACTGGAAGGGGCGGTTCACATGCCGAAATCGGGAATGCGAGAATTATAGCTCCCGGCATGACAATTTCTCGTCAATGTGTGCAGTTTGATGCGAAAACGCTCATCAATCTCAAGGTGAAGCCGCATGGGACCGATGTTACCATGCCTGCATTGTTTGTTACGGGCGCATCAAACAACCTTGTGACAGCAAAAATTTTATCTTCTTTAAATTTTGTATATCTTAAAACTCTACGAAGCATACTGTCATTCCGGTTAGCAATAGGTGCAAACGTGACTGCGTGATCACACACGCGTTGAAGTTGACGAAGAAACAATCAAGGATGAATTCAGTGGCCTCGGCTTTTCTGACAAATTTGATACCATCTTGGGCATCCCATGGATGTCCAAGCATAAACCGCGATTAATTGGGAGACTACGTCGATTATGTGCCACAAGAACGGATAATACTGTGAGCAATTCAAATGTATCATTGGATACCCTCGAACTGTCAGGCAGACTGGTAAGTAGCGATGGCAGCAGAGATCGGATCCGACATTTGCAACGGACGCCACAGCTGTTGACAATTGTCCGGGGTACTTGATCACGCAGAAGCTAAACAGCTGCATGAAGATGAAGGGGACGGCATAGACGATAAAGACCGCCGTTTTAGAGTACTCATGACCAATGGACGTCGTAGTGAGGATAACACAATAACGGTAGACGACAAGCACCGTAGAAAGCATTAACCATGCCACGATGAGGCAGTAATACCACGGCACGTAGTGGCCCCCGCGATGATCCTAACGTTACCATGGTACCCAGTAGACACCGTGAGGACGATTCGGATCAGACGAGCTCATTTGACTTGACTACGAAGCACGCTGGGACGTTCAACGTCTTAATACAAAAAAGAGACCAGATTAGCCACGCAGTCTCTAACGCCCAGTAACCGTCCGAAATCGGGTTAGGAGGTGATGGATATTCCAAATCTTATTTGAAAGAAGTTGATACGCGACGATCAAATCGAACAGATCTGGATCCATCGATATAACCGAACAAATATCCACGTTACAAGCACGTGCCATGCATTCCCGATGAGAAAACCAAAGTTCAGCGCTTTGAAACACAGATCAGGGAGTCGCTAGAGCCTTATCACTTACTTTGATGTGTTTTGGGAATACGCTGACGTATTCCTAGAAAAAGTTCCATGTGATCCCCCAAATACAGAGGGACTCGATATGTGGTAGATCTTGTGCTAGCATCAGAGTAGTGCGTCACCCGGTAATCGCCTTTACCGCGCGATGAAGTGAAAGCAATGGACGAGCTCTTTGAAGCTCGCCGTAGAACAGGTTATGTGCGGGAATCAACCTCACCGTACACTAGCCCTACCTTCTGTGTGACGAGGATTGCGGATCCTTCATGATTATAATAGGATGAGCACGGCTTATTAAAGAGCGAAAAATGCATTACGGTACCGGCTAACGCCAATACTGAGAATGGATGCCATCACGGATGGCATGAACGGTAGCATCGTCTTTAGTGCTCTCAATTCGAGGAATGGATTTCACCAAATCCTAAGCGTGAGTAGAATGCCTTTTACTGCAGTAGCCACTCAAGTGGAATGCGTTGGGAGTGGCTACTAGCGCCACAGGAAATAAACTATGCCCCGTCAACACTTAAAAGATGTGTTACACATCGGTTACACCGGTGCGAAAATTCGCACAGAGGTAGTTGGATGACGTATTCATACATATTATGGGCGAAGATTACGAGCCAAAACCGTCCGTAACAGGTCAATCGCAATTTGTTGCACTGCGCCCGCTTCGTCGGTACAAGATGAAAACTAAAGAAACAATGATATTTGTCGATTGATTGTTCGTTTTAACAATCAATCAATGAAGGAGCGCGAAGACATTGTAGAGCCCTTACGCGCAAGTGTGCATTGTTATCGATTTTGCACAATGGTCTACTAATATATAGCACATACCAAGAAGATGCAGTTGCCAACGATGATAATGTCAAGCATGAAAACATATTTAAGATGCGTGATACATCCATTCGTAGTGTCAATGTCGGGAGAAGATATACTCCACTCTCAAACGCGACTTTTACTACAGAATCCAGTCTAAGTGTACATGCGCAATTGCGAGATTTTTTTCCCACCAAGTAATGCGCAGGCTCCTTTTAAATCCCTGTCGGTTCCAACAGACTGTTGGAAGTCCATTTTCATTGATTTTGCTCTTGTTCTGCTGCCTGATTAAGTCGGAAATCAGGAATATTGGTCTTTGTTCAATTCAGTAAGATGGTATGTATAGGCAAAAATCAGTGCCACGCAAATAGCGCGGATATTTGTCAATACGGCATTTTTCACAGACAAAATGCCGAAACAATTTAGTCTCTGATAGGGATCCGAGTTTTACGGGACGTTTTTAACAAGAAACATTTTCGTCACTGGGCACGCAGCTGAAATGTTAACCGCAGACCATCCGGAAACAGATGGCTCGCGCATAAAAAAACGGGTTAACCGCATTACGGGCGACATTCTCTTCTCTTACGCACATTCCTTCGAAACAGTGGAGTCACTTATCCATTCACTGAGTTTGCTATAACAAATTGCCGTTTTGTCTAAACTGTTAGCACTTAGTGCACATTTGCGGTAAAGAAGCAGATGAAGTAAGCTATACTTAAAAAAGCAGTACACGGCTTTGTACATTGATTTACAGTAACAAGCAATGTAAAACATGAACTTGCCTCTTATTTTATAAGCAGAAGCAGAACGCTAAAATTGACGTAAACACAAAGTACGTTTAAAAAACGAAGTAAATAGTGACACCACCAGTAACACAAGGTGCAGTGGAAAATTGTGAATGTATATCCAAAGTGCCTACTGCAATCTCAGGAGTAGATGCGCTAAACCAAACAGCTCATGTTTTCACGACAAGAGCGTAAAAAAACTGGCAATATTGATGGAATCAATTTCCAGAAAAAAATAATATCTCAGTTTCAAGCTAAAAGGCAGATAAAACGGTAACACACCTGCTGTGCAAGCTACAGATGAAGACGATATGATAATAAAAAGCAGACGGAAGAAGAAGAATGATAGTTGGTTAAAATAGTTCATTAGTCATACGCGCAAACAGCAATTTTCGCACAAGCAAGTTTCTGTCGTGACTTTACTGGACTCTTTGAGGCCCATAATTACCATAATAACAAAGGAAATACCTACAATTAAAAAATTCCCGTAGTGACGTGCGGGGACTACGCAAAGAATCCCTCTTTCAAGAAATATAGGCATAAAGGAGCCATTCCACTTGCAGAACATGTAGTCCTTGTACAATGAGGCAGAAGTGGCTGCTGCCGCACCTGAGTGTGACCCTTTTGTAGGGTTAGTACTAGACGAACCAACACTTGGCACATCCTTGAATGATTGTTCGTCCATTTCAAAGCGTGTGTGATCACGATCTTTGGCATAGTCACGTATACACGTATTGATAACCGGACCGACAATATGCTTCGTGGAGTTTTTGCGCCGGTATGAAAAAACACGCAGGGTGACATTGGTTGCATGAGGCTTAAAAGGGAGACATCGGTTTCCTGAGGCTTAACTTTGAGGGTGATGTAGGCCCCCACTGTGTGTTCACGATTTTGGAACCAACAGGAAAGTCTCCCCTGTTGATTACGTTCCAGCCGCGCTGACTTTGTGGCGCACCATGTACTCATGGGGAAATTGTTTAATCCTCGCACATCTATTGCGGCGAAGATTCTTTTTTATTACAGTAATTTTCGATTGATTTGGTGTTGAAGCAACCGCAATTACCGCTGATTACTATGGTGGGCTACTGTTGCTGCACATTAACGTCGAAGGGCTCGTTTTATCTTCGACTGAGACCATTGTACTGGGTATACCGATCCCGTGTCGAGCAATACGCTGCTTCCTGGGAGACCGGGAGGTCTCGGTTTCGATCGTCCGGCTGACCAAGCTGGTTGGTTTCAAAAAGTGCAAGTTGCCAAATTAAACCAGTATACTGGGTATATGCCCGTATACTGAAATTTTACTGAATGCTTTTGGAAGACATCATCCTGGATACTCTTCGGAAGCGATACTTCTTGAAGGTATCTATATCGGCATGAACCGAAGAGTGACCTATCCATTCCTTACATATGCATAAGCTATTTGAGTTGCGGCGTCTAAAGGTTCATCCACAATATTTGATAACAATATGCCCTAGGGCGGGAACGGCCAAGAATTGGATCCAACAGCTTATTCAAGAGGTCCCAAGTCAAGAAAAAGTCAAAACGCCATATTGCAGTCTCGATATTTCTGTCGCTCGACAATTGAGGAAGAGAAATGAAGGAACGTTTAGGCACTAAAAGTGAATACATATAATTCGTGTTAGTCTGTCAGCAGCTATCTGATTAGCAGCTTCCAAAGGTTCATGCACAAAATTTAATAAAAATTGTGCCTTCTGCAAGTAATCTTGTATGTCAAGCTTATACTGTGCCTCAGGAGGCAGAACCAGGAACTTAGATCGAGATCTCAATTCATTTATAGGAGACTCAAAGGTGAGCTTTAACTCCTATTCAAACGCTTATAGCGTTTCAATATCGAAACGTGTCAGCTTCTCTGCGCTCCCCCGTGCCCATGCCTTGGCGCGACCGCCGAGGCATGTGAAAGAAAAATGTACCTGTAACCTGGGCACACTTGTATTTAACGACTCTATGGCTTTTTCTATTCAAACAGCTACCACTGTAGTTTTAACGGTTTCCGTGCACGGGCTACGTCGGTCTTAAACGTCTTGACGTACGATGTCACTGGAACTGATGGCGCCGGTAAAATATTTTCAATATCCATTTTTAATTTCTGGTCGATCGTGGCCCGTCGTGCCCAAAGTGCCTCTAGATTTTCGCCCATGGTACTGGGTCCATCGCTGAGTGATGACTAAACGTGGTAATGTTATTTTGAGCCTTTTCTAAACTGGTGGTCGATTCCGCTGCGATTTCTATGTACATATTAATT
The DNA here is from genome assembly GCA_026184515.1 of Peronosclerospora sorghi. Lineage (NCBI taxonomy): Eukaryota > Oomycota > Peronosporomycetes > Peronosporales > Peronosporaceae > Peronosclerospora > Peronosclerospora sorghi. The sequence goes on along the minus strand of CM047586.1, from coordinate 4,584,095 downwards.
GTAAGTTCTGTAATCTACTATATCTACTATATAATAACAGAATTCATGTCGTCGATGCATGCGCGCTCCCGCACCTAAGAGAATAACTTGATCTAAGTATAAAATTGAATTAAGTACGCGATCCCGTACCTAGCTGAAATTCAACTGTACGCACGTCATGACACTATGACATGCCATTATAAAAAAACATAAAATACAATTTTGGCTTCAAAAATCGCACTAATCCATGGTAGTACAATTGACATGGAGATCAGTATTAAAGCGTAAATAATTGTCTAGAATGGAGCTTTTTACATCTATTTAAAAGTTTTCCTCCCTGTGACGTTCCCGGTCACGACGGTCACGTAGTTGCTTCTATGACTTTACCTTATATACCCTCCTCCCCGTCGGTACGACGGGGTAGAGTGGTCGCACGCCGTTACTGTAAGCAATAACGGCGTGTGACCCAAGTATTGTGACCACATTAGTATAATGTATAGTATATGTTTTCGCTACCCTAACCCTGGAAATACATGGGGGCAAGTTTTGGAGACGGACAGACGGTTTTTATGCCTTGCCCCGTCGATACGACGGGTCCCATCCCCTAAGGGATAGGACCCGTAACACATGCTCTCACCTCATTATATTCGTCTTAGGGGCCTTCGTGCTACTGTACTTCACTATTCGGTTTCGTTAGTCAGAATAACGTGGCACGTTTTAAGCATAATGACATTTTAAGTGGAGTTAAGTTAATGTGTTTCAGGCAATCGCCACGTTGGTACAACGGGGTACTATGGTAGTCTATATAATAACAGAATTCATGTCGTCATCCGTCGATGCACGCTCCCGCACCTAAGCGAATTATCTATATCTATGTATGGATTCGATTAAGTACTCGATCCCGAACCTGAGTGAAGTCGAACTGTACTATCGATTATTTGCCTGGTGTACAATAATTGTAAATTTGCTTTTTTTCTTTGGTCACGACTATAGATAATGGTAGACAGTGTTGATCTATGGCGCGACCGCAATAAAAGTATTTGTAGCGGGTTTACCGTTATACGTCGACGACAATGCGCTGTATGAAAAATTAAAGTCTTTTGGCGAAATGCACCAATACAAGGTGGTGTACGACAAGATAAGTGGCCGCTCGAAAGGGCTCAGTTTCGTCACGTTCTGCGATTTTGCACACGTTTTAGACGCAGTGGCTCAATTGAACCAAACGAAATGGGACAAACGCACCCTGAATGTTCGCTTTTTTGGAACCGAAGAATGGGTCCAGCCTCTCTAAAAATGGGTCGCTCGCGGCAACACCAACGGGTCGACCGACTAAAGTCATGGGGCCACGCCCAAAGGTTGTACCACGATCTACGTGGGTAGTTTGTCGTATGATATCACTGAAGACATTTTACGCAAAGTATTTGACAAGTGCGGCAGCATACGCGCAGTGCCGTTTGCAGAACATATTCAGACCAAGGAATTCCGAGGTTTTGGGTACGTGCAAGGGAAGTGCAAACGTGAAGCAAGGTGTAACTTTAATCATCTAAAAAGTGGAACGAATAGAAACGATCCAAGTGAAACCTATAGAGAGGAGGATAGGCGAGCGGAAAACGTTAGAGACAACGTGGAGGAAGCAGCATCGACCGAAGCCAAGGAAGGCGCGCCCGGGTGTCCGAATTTCCAGAAAGGTCGTTGTAAACGTGGACCAGCCTGTCGTTTCCGTCATGTGGTGGTTGCTCACATGGAGAGGACCAGGAGCTCGAGGCAGAAGAGAAAGGGACAGGTCCCGTTAGAGTGACGCTCCCACTTGCTGCCGTCGCGGACGTGGCTCGATGCAGAAACTTTCAACAAGAGCTCTGTGCCCGTGGCGCGTCAGAGGAGATTGTAGTTACAACCGACGTTCTCGGGGTTTTGCAGGTTGTACTGTAGTTTCAGTGAAATTTTAATGAAATTACGTCGGTACGTTGTGCCGTTTCCTGTTGGTAGTTACCTACTTAATCATTCTGTCCTGGGGTCCCCCCTGGTGCATTGGCTTAGCACCGAATCGATATAAAAAAGGTCGTTGGTTGAATCCCCACTATTTCCAGTTCTCAATACTACCCGGTAGTATCGCGTAACCGACCTCTCGTACAAAATTTTCTGTCAGAAGCGATATGACGGACGGAATAAACAACTAAACCCCTACATGGAGATACACATGTATCTCCATGTAGGCTCCAGGCGATATATAATACCTATGAAACATAATAGGGGTTTTCCCAGTTGGTGATTTCGGAGAACGATTTCATCCAAAATTCGGGACGACCATTTTTTGGTCGTCCCGAATTTTGGATGAAATATGTTCATGGTCGAACCCCCCAGCCATTTTAAGTTAAATTTGTTGTCCATTTCAGGAAGTTAAATTTGTCTCTGAGTTTGGAGGGTTCATGTCCGATCCCTCCTCTGCCTTAAACTCTTTCCCGTGACTCTCCACCGCTGCTCAAAGCTGCACATATCTCCTCCACACTCCTGGCAACCACCGTCCTAATGGCCTCACATTGCGCGCCCTGCCCCGAGTACGACGGCCGTCAAATCTCGACATGATCTCTTGCCTCTAAAGTACACAACATGCAATCTACGTGCTTTCCATCGACCCAGTGAAATCAAGTAGTTTTCGGTATCAACAACTTATTGCGACTGGGTGGATAGGCTGTGGCATCTTCGAACTTACCACATAGATGGATCCTCAAATATTATGACGTTACGGCGCTTTCATGGACGAGAGAGCGCCTCCAAACACGTCCCCAATATTTTCGTTCACGAAAGCGTTGTCCACGATACTCACTAGAAAATACGAATCGTGAATTTCGTGCAAAAATTTCATTGACTGGCTACCTTCCTCGTACAACGATGCCCATGGCTCAAGCCACAGCGCGAACGCCTCGTCTTTCCACACCAAGAAGCTTCTACTGTACACGATCGTAGGTTGCAGGATCTATTTATTGGGGAGCACACCCCATGTCACGGCCACAACCGATTTGCTGGCATTCGAGTATGAATGAACACTCGCGTCAATACCGTGGTATTGAATTGAAGGCTTTTTGGCAGCGTTGTCGATACTAATTTTCATATTCTTGGGCGACACAAAACACTCGACATATGCCTTCTGGTACACACGTCCTCCAAGACCACCTCAGCCGAAAATTGGGTCATCAGATAATGCACCGTTTACACGTGGCTGGCTATTAATCGTCAAGAATCCAGCGGACTTAGCAGCAGCAAGCTCTTGCTTGACAGTTGACGTTTCAGCGTTCAAGGCCGTGTCGCACCACGGCAAGCTTGAGATTTCGCCTCGAACGTACTGTACAAACATGCGGTGAATGTATTCTTTGGTAGCAAGGAACGTCACCCCACATCGAACGGCGCTCGATGGCCGTCGACGTTTTCGACGCCGCATAGTTAATCTCTCCAAACTCTGGGGGGGGGACTCTTGCCCCAGCAACCACTCGGATACTCGTTCCACTTAGCCGTGCGATGCATGTAACTCTTAGGTCGGTTCGACCAGTAAATTGGTCGCACGCTTTTGAGACGCACGTTTTGACAGCGTCGACGGCTGCCAAGGAAGTTCACGCCGTGGGACATGATTAGAGAGCGACGAAAGGCCTTCAAAAATATACGACGTACTGAGCGCTCAATATTGAGTGTGTAAAAGTGCAGACCTGGCCCACCAACATGAATCCGTTGCTGAATCATCGTGATACTAAGCTGTACACCGTAGTCCTTGACAGCTTCATCATTCTCCTTAATAAGCTCTAAAGCCTCCACTACTTCCAGAGGCACGAATATCTTACAGAAGGAGTTCATCCGCTCGAATCTACTATAGTTTTGAATAGGCAGAATGCCAGGGATGATAAGTACTTTAATGTCCGCGGCACGACACTCTTTAACAAAGTCGACATACACCTGCACATTGTAGAAGAGTTGTGTGATGACAAAGTCTGCTCCATCTTCCACCTTTTCTTTAAGGTATTGAATGCAGGCTTTTCGATCTTGGTGACTTTCCGCGTGACCTTCGGGGTACCGTGTCACACCAATGCAAAAATGGTTCCCATAATTCTTGCGTATATATCGCACCAGATCGACGCCATGTCCAAAGCCACGATTGCACTCGTCAAAGCTCGTGGCGCCACGCACAGGGTATCCACGCAATGCAAGGAGATTTTGAATACCGGCGTCCTTGGACTGATCAATTGCCTTTTTAATGTCACTTTCTGACATATTGGTGCATGTCATATGCACGAGCATCTCCAATCCAATCAGGTTTTGTGCATTTGCACTGAGCGCAAACGTCAACTGGGCGCTTGGCGCCGCTATTTCCATTTTATGACCCAGACGCGCAAGTGCGACCATGAGCGGCAAGGCAACGGGAGCTTGGGCGTTCTGGGACTGGTTCTGGAACACTTCACAGTCCTGAATTTCTGCTACGAGACGGAGGAAGGTCTGCCGATCGGTCCGTATGACCTTCCGAAACGTGCCAAAGGATGTGGTTCATGCGTGTGTCTGAGCTTAGAGTAGAGGGCGGCGATTTTTCGAGAGAGAAGAAACTCGTCCATTTTGCCAAAACGAAATTTACTAGCTCAAAGCTCGTCGATTTTCGAAATGGACGGAAAATCGACCAAATAAATGGTCGATCATTGCACCTCACAGAAATGACCCGAAAGCACCCAACATTGAAACCCCCTACTAATTTAATAGGATACAAGAATGAAAAAAATAGGAAAAAAAGCTTTCAGCTTCGACTAGCTCTGTAACAACTTAGCCATAGCCGACAAGGTATACGTTGTCTGTTAATAAGTTAATACAAAGCCAACTTTGACTCTGTCCTGTTCAATAGCACTCAAATCCATGGCTTAGATGTAGTCGAAAAAAACTTAGGTCGTAAATGTCCAATAGTGAATCCAATATAAAACGAAACGTAATCACACGTGATATCTCCACAGTCAAACACTCGTTGGCATCGAATAACGTATCAGTTAAGTGTTTGCTAAGAGAAGAAGAAGATGTCTGAAACAGGGACTTAGTCAACGGGATGAATATTGAGAAGTGATTATCCAGATAACATGAAATTATGTAACAGATGTTGAAGTTATGGTAAACTTCCATCTGTGCATGGTATACATGTCTTATACGCAACAAAAAGTGTGTACTCAGAACCGAGAACTAATTCACTAGTTATGTTACTCGTAGATGAAATACAAACTGCTATCTAAAATTGTCCTACGTAATTATAAAATAGAATTAGAACTAGATCGACTATTTTAACATGTAAAAAGTTGGCGGTGGTACCACGAACACATTTGCCCCCTCATATCGCCTTTTTTTCATGTCACTCCTCATTGAGGTGCACCCACATCTTAAGTATTATTGTTTTCCTTTCATTTTAGGATGATGTACAATAGTTGTTGCACATGTCTTACAATTTTGAAGCGGCTGTGGACATCGCTGCGCTTCAATGTTAGCCTCTTGCGCTACATACGTCTGGAAAAAGATTCCCCTTGATCCAGATCATCCATATGAAAAGAAAGCGTAATTAATGAGTTTAAAAGGCGCCTAATCTTGTAATCTTCATGTATATGGTCACGTTATACAACACCCAATTGTCCATTCACTATTGTGTTTCTGTTAAAGTCTACTAACCTCATCCAACCTGATGCCGTACTTGTTGATTTTCCATGTAGCCATGATGGGCTTTCAAGGTAAACCATATGGTGGAAACGGATTGGCTGATAACATTTTTGATGTATGCTGTATACAGGTTTTAAGTCAGTAGAGCTTAGGAATGTTAAGCTCGAGTCAGTGAATTAAAATATTTATATTTGATTAATATATATGACTTCTGATTTTTACAAACTTCGAGCAGCCTAGAACGACATTGCGGGATACAGCTATTGAGAGCTGCTACAGCCCAAGCAAGAACACTAATTCAAGCTACCCAAGTCGCCTGTGTCCAACAGGTTATGAGCCCAAGTGGTCTCGTGTGTCAAGAAGTGTCATTTTCTGCTGAATTTTAAGTTTTGTGCGCAAGTGGTTTTTCTTGTGGTTTTTTTGAGTGGTTATTTCTCGTGTGGTTACAGTTCTAAGTACTAATGGAAGTCCCCTCACTTTTAGAGGGCTAGTGGAATTGATGGCGTGTTTGTGCGCCGTATATTTTGGAATTTACGTTGATTTTACCATGGGTAGTGGTGGTGAATCGGATTCTAGCCGGAAGTGGCTCTGAAGGCCATCCTTGATGCGATGAAGGACATGAAGGGTCGCATGAAGTCGATAGATGTTGTTACAATTATTGGTACTTTAGATATTGTTTACAAACCAATTCCCAAAACCGCCAATTAAAGCTGGCATAACTAAAAAGAAAACCATAATAAAAGCATGAGCAGTAACAACAACATTATATAATTGATGATTTCCCATAAAAATTTGATTTCCCGGTCTATATATATTTACTTCAAATTGTGAATAATTATTTTTTTTTTGAAAAAAGTATATCATTTAATTTTTTTAATATTATTACTATTTACTGATATTAAAAAAATAATTAATAAAATAAAAAAAAATTAAAATAAGAATTAACACAGAAAGAAAGAAAGAAAATTTTTAAACAAAAGATTTATAAACAACTTTGAAGAAGATGCGCAAACGCGCGCATCCACCGCAAGCACCGTGGTTGCACCTGCTACGACTGCTGCGTCTGCTAAGACTGCTGCGCCTGCTCCGGCTGCTGCTCCTGCTGCGCCGGCCACGCCTGAAGTACTGAAGCAGGACCCGATGTTTGCTCCCCGGAACGGTGTGTTCCGGGATTCGCTAAGAAATTGTGGGCCATTCGGCAAGGAGATGACGCTGAATGACCTGGCTGACGACATCGGCATTGAGATCGGTAGAGCAGCCAGGCCGAACCCGGCTAAGCTCCCGGCGAACAATCCGGGAAACGAACCGAATGCGGGCAGGGTACGTGCACCGGCGGCGCAGAATCCCGGAATGCAGTTCCGGAAGGCAGCGCCCGCCCCTCCCGCACAGCATTTGCAAGCGTCGTATGCCAAAATACCGAAGCTCGGCATCGAGAAGTTTTCAGGGGTCGAACTGTTCCCCGGACTCGGTGCCGGCTTCAAGCAGTGGGCATATCTCTTCATCGAGGCTGTTGAGATAGTCGATATGACATCTGGATTTGTGTGGACCGAGCACCTTAAAGTAAACAAGCTTCAAGAATATCTCGAAGGGGTGGCAGGGGATAATTTCCGTGCAAATATAAGCACGTGGTGGCAAGCTGCCCCTGAATTATTGGCGATATTGGATTTCATGTAAATGGCATTTCGAGTGACTATCTCCCCCCACCAGGCTGCAGTGTGTTTTGCTTCAGAGAAGAGTCCTAAAAGGACTTGGACTGAGCACTACCTGTACCTGGTAGTCCTGGCTCGCGAGAGCGGCATGGGCGAAAGGATGGTGGTTGAGAACATAGTCAAATTCGCTGAGCCCCGCCTGAAAGTTGCAATCATGGCCAGGTACAATCCTATGCGAGAGTATTACCTGTGCCATGCGCAAGAACTAATATCGTGGGCGCAGGAATTGGATGACAATACGCCGAAAATCAGGCCGCCTGCTCGTATGCATGCAAATTCGGTAACGGAGACCGGTTTTGTAAGAAGATGCTACGGCTGCTGAAAGCCTGGGCACATAAAGAGGGAGTTCCCGCAGAGAGGCAAAAAGGCGCCAAGGAATGCCAACTCCAAAGATCAAGGTGGTTCCAGCGGTCAATGGAACCGAAAAATCGCGTTGTCGACCATTAAAATTAAAAACAAAGTTGATTCGACTGAAATGGCTGTCGGAGATGACATGCCTGCGACGACGTGGGTCGTCGATAGAGGTGCCAGTAGGCACCTAGTGGCTGACGAAAATTTGCTTGTCGATGCAGTCACGTGTGGGCCCGAAGATGGTTTTTTGTTGCCCGACGGTGGAAAATTGGCGGTGACCAAGGTTGGAAGAATCAAGCTGGTTACGCCTGAGCCGATTCAATTTCAATCAAACTCAGTGAAGTATATTTTGCACCCAAACTTTCCAAGAATTTGATTTCACTTGGCAAGTTGCATGAAAAAGGGTGCAAAATAGTGGAAAAGTTTGGAAAACTAACGATACAGTGGAATGGAAACACGCTGTTTTCAATTCAGATTTGTGGATCGATTTTCGTGGCAGAACTAATTCCAGAAAAGCTGAGCGGGCGCGCAGCAGTTCAAGCATATGTTGCTGAATGCTGTCGCTGCGGAACTTGATGGTGATGTGCAGGAAGGCACTCTCCATCACTTTCATACCCGTTTGGGTCACTTGGCATACGACACGGTCGAAAAGTTAGCCATGACCCCAGGTCAGGCATCAAGTTGACATATAGTAGTCGACCCAATTGCCTGACCTGCGCTGAAATCAAAGGGATCAAGGAAGCCGCAGCCAAGGCCAGATGCGGGTGAAAATTCGCCAATTGAACGAGTCGGCGGTGTGATATGCAGTGACTTGAAGGGTCCGATCACACCGCGCGACAGGCGTGGGAACCGATATCTGGTGGTGTTTGTGGATCATTTTTCAAGTTACGTGCGTGTGTTCGCCGTTCGAACGAAAGATAGAGCGGCGAAAATGATTGAGCATTTTTAACTTGGTTCGAAAACGAATTCAAGTGTCGAATTCACGTTTTGCGCACGGATGGAGGCGGTGAGTACAAGACCGTAGAATTGTTCTGAAAAAGAACTGAAGTGCGTCGACAAGTTACGGATGCTGGCAATCCAGCCTCCAATGGAAAATCCGAGCGGATGAACCGGACCATTTTTAACATGGCCCGGTGTATGATTTTTGGGTCGGGGGTATCGCTAATGTACTGGTCCGAGGCGGCGGAATACGCCTCTTACATTTTAAACCGTACCCCGACCCGTTCGAACCCTGGCAAAGTGTCGCCATTCGAGATGCTGACGCACAAGAAACCGTCGCTGAAGGAAATTGTAGTGTTTGGGTCGCCGTGCATGGTGTGGTGTGATCCCAAGAAAAAGACCCTTGCGAAAAACGCTGAAAGGGCATTGTTTTTAGGTCGAAATGATGAAACCAAGGGATTTAAGGTGCTTTTGCTGAAAGACAGGGTGGTGACGGTCACTCGCCATGTCAGTGCAATTGACACACTGGACAAGGAGGCGAGTGACCAAATTACAAGGGCGCTGTGTGTTGCAGATGAATAGGAGATGAAGAAACGCGCTGCAGGACGCTCAAGGGAAAAGCCGACTCAAGAAACCGACGTATCGGAACACTCTGAAGTGCAAGATGCGAGTGAAAAGGCGCGTAAGACGCCGAGAAAATCTGGACGAGTGATTAAGAAGACGCATAACGCGGCATAGCTGGAAAAACCAGCAAGAAGAAAGTGAAAGACCAAGAGAGTGTGATTGAAGTAAATGATATGAAGGAACGTGGAGTGATTGGGAATGAAATTTCGATTGATGGAAACAATTTCGAAGTCGAAGAAACTGAAGTTGGAATTTCGGAGCACGCGATGTGCGTTTACGCTGTGGCGGAAACAGTTGACAGTGGAATTACTTCCAAGATTGAAGTTCCTGATCCGAAGTCCTACAAGGAGGCGCATGAAGGCGCACACTCCGACTTGTGGACGAAGACGGAACAGGAGGAGCTGCAAGCGCTTGAAGAGATTGGGACCTGGAAAATTATCAAGCGCCGTCCAGACAAGAAGTTGCTGCCCACTAAGTGGGTGTACAAGACTAAGTTGCGCGCGGACGGAACAGTCGAGCTCTATAAGGCTCTACTGGTGGCGCGCGGTGATCGCCAAGTTTATGGCCAGGATTACCACTTCACGTTTTCGACAGTCATGGAAGTCGACAACGTAAAGGTGATCCTGGCCATGTCACAGATTTGGGGGGTACAGGCGCGGCACGGTGATGTGCCGAGCGCCTACCCGAAAGCAAAAGCGGAAGATGATTGTGAAATCCATCTGAAGATTCCACAAGGTATGCAGATTCCGGTGGAGTTATATGAAGTTTTTGATGTGGAATCGAATGATGAACTTTCTTTAAAGTTGGAAGGAAATCTGTACGGTCTCAAACAGGCTGGCAGTCTATGGCATCAACTGCTGTGCCAAACATTGGAAGGGTTGGACTTTCAACAATGCGTCACCGATACCTGCGTATTTGTCAGGCGTGGTGTGGATGGTACCGTGCTAGTGGGAGCATATGTGGATGACCTATTATTGGTCACTGGAAGCACGTCAGAAGCGGTTGAGAAGTTTTTGACGAAATGAAAGTACTGGAGCTCAAGGACCTTGGGGTCGTGAGGAAGTTCCTGGGTGTTAGTATTGAAGGAAACATTCATGATGGATACAAGTTGGATCAGGAGGCTGCTATCGATGAGCTCCTGATCGCGCATGATTTTACGAAAATAAATGCGACGCGCAAGCCGGTGTCAACAAGGACGGTGTGGAAGGCTTCAAGGAGTTGCTGCCACCAAGTCAAGGGAGAATTTCCCAAGTGTGAAGATTTTTCAATCGTTGGTGGGCAGCCTCCTGTGGATTTCTCGTTGTACCCGCCCGGATATTGCATTCGCAGTGCACCGCGTAACGCGGCGCACGCACGCGCCTACGATGGGGGACTTCAAAGCAGCGAAGCGAGTCGTAAGGTACCTAAAGGGTACCAAGAGTTTGAAACTCCGACTAAGCCACGATGACGAATTGCCACTGCCAATTCGAATTACCTGCTACACGGATGCTGATTTTGCAGGTGACAAGACGGATCGAAAGAGTGTGAGCGCAGTGGTGGTGTATTTAAATGGTATTATCGATTCATGGAAGTGTAAGAAGAAGACTATCGTGGCGTTATCTACGGCTGAAGCTGAATTCGTAGCTGCTGCTGTCGGTGGATGCGAAGCATTGGGGCTTCGTGAATTGTTGCTGGAAATTGGTTTGCTTTCTCGAACACCTCTGCTGATGAAGATGGATAACCAGGCAGCTATCACGCACGTGGAATCGGAGGCAAGTGCTGCAAGCACGAAACATATCGACATCAAGTTGAAGTTTTTGAAGGACCTGAGAAAAAAAAGGAGTGATTAAAGCGGCTCACGTACCAAGTTTGAATATGGTGGCAGACCTGCTTACGAAGGATTTGAGTGCGCAGCGGGTCCAAGATTTGCGAAACCAAATCGGTTTGAATTGAAGATGTTACAGCGCGCGCCGTTTCAGGAGGAGTGTTGATTTTCCATGTATCCATGATGGGCTTTCAAGGTAAACCATATGGAGGAAACGGATTGGCTGATAACATTTTTTATGTATGCTGTATACAGGTTTTAAGTCAGTAGCGCTTAGGAATATTAAGCTCGAGTCAGTGACTTAAAATATTTATATTTGATAAATATATATGACTTCTGATTTTTACAAACTTCGAGCAGCCTAAAACGACACTGCGGGCTACTGCTAATGAGATCTGCTACAGCCCAAACAAGAACACTAATTCAAGCTACCCAAGTCGCCTGTGCCCAACAGTAATATCGGTTTCATCCCTTCCATGTAAATTCCCCAGTCGGTGATCCAGTCTCTAAAACGTTACTTTCACGTTTTACATGCCGCGTCATTTCTCAGTGAACGGTGAATGTGTATTTCATGTTCGGATGCGTTTTAATTGATTTCTCTCACTTTCATCACCATGTCCAATAACGGTTGTGTTCCTGCTTGTCTCTGCATTTGTAAGGATTCCTTCAAGACTCCGCTTTTTCTGAAAGCCCTATTTGATAGGTCCTGTGGTGAGTCGAGTTCGAAATCAAACACCGAAGTGTACTGAACTCGACCACCATCGTGCACAGCTGACTAATTATGGGGGGATACCCCGAGAACCTTCGCCTGCATCCCGTTCGGGTGACCGATCTTCATTTCAGGACGCCTGGTCCGATTTATCTTCATAGTTTTCACCTTGTGTACTCATTGATTTGAGTGGCAACACACTCGGTGGACCGTCGCGAAATATTAAATTTCGGTGGGTACCAATGTAGAATGTACCACTTCTGGGGCGACTTGTGTCAGGGGCAGAAAGTCACCCTCGACAGATCAATGTCCAACGATAGGTAGTCCAATAATTCCGGGGTGTAGACGGAGCAGAAATCGTCACTCCAACTACGTTAACAATTCGGGGCAGACCGCGAAGAGGTGTGTAGACCCAGCCAATACTCTGGGGCAGACCGCGCGTAGCAGTGTGTAGACCCAACCAATAATTTGGGGCGGACCGCGTATACCGTAGACCCAACCAATCAAACGATAAAACACGTTCCAAACCTGTGCGACTTGAGGGTGAGTGTCGTTTAAGCTGCGCGCTCCCTTCGTGGGACTTCCGGTGGATCTAGTGCTTTGCTACGCGTACTGACCGGGAAAGTTGAGCTAGAGGGGACCTGGTTAGCCGTCTGCTTCCAAAGACTCCGTGGTAGGAGGGGGAGACTTTTGCGTAAACCAAAGAAAAACGAACACTATATTTAATAGGGGAGTGATAAGTGTACCTCACCCCCTTGTTACATGTACCTCACTTTTGATACGTGTACCTCACTTTACATATATCTATTTTACCATTACTATATTTTAAGCATTAATGTCACGGTGTTGCTGCTTAAGGCAGCGGGTGATAAGTACGTGGCGGCTTTTGAGCAGAAAGATGAATCTGAATCTTCCTCCGATCAAAGTCATAAAATTTATTTTTACCGACGTCTTGACGTTTGAATACCTTAATGAAGCACAGCTTCTTTATGTGCTGACAGACTTGGAGCGCTACAGTGGCATCTTGGTCACAAGTCCACGTAGTGCAATTGCTGTGAGCAACGCAGTCAATTAATTAGAGTTGGAGTTGAAACAGAAGGTATTCAAAAAGCTACAATCGATGCCCGTTTTCTCTGTGGGTGCAGCCACGTCGCGAGAGCTACTGCCCCTCGGAGTGATCTGCAAATGCGACGATGCTGGCTCAGCGGACATGCTGTCCGAATATCTGCATCATAATGGTGGCTTTCCAGCAGATTGCAAAGAGAAGCCTATGATGTTCTCTGTGGTGACAAGCGCCGTGATGTTCTCCCAGACAGTTTTCGATCGAGAACTCCCTCTTGAAGAATTAGTTGTCTACCAGACTTGTGCTCTACAAAATATCGCGATCCCCGACGAGTGCCGAGTGCCTGACTGGGTTGTGTTCTTTAGCCCAAGCGGGTTGGAAGCGTTGAAACACCTTCCTTTGCCTTGGGAGTCTATTCGAAAGGCAGCGATTGTAGGAACTCAACTTTGTTCAACTTGATTGCGAAGCAAAACAACGTGACACTTGCTCCTGTTCCTATTAATGACCAAGAAAGACAACTGCCACTGCTCTTCACGAGCACGCTGTGGCTACAGAGAAACCATTTTGGCAAGCAGATGTGACAGCACATAAGCCCACGCCAGAATCTCTCGCAGACGCTATCTTTGCCTTTCAAGCCGAGCACAAGCTAGAAAAGTTCATTTTTAGAGATACGTCGTCAAAATATGCGGCAACACTGTATGACTTTTGTGATGAATTTATTCCGAGTGTTTCCGACACTTAAACTCTCATCTGAGCCAAATATTTATTCTTCGTCTTCTGACTTGCGCGGTTGTCAGGAGAGCTTTAGGGCCTGAAGAATCACAACACATAAAACCTTACTAACTCATACGCCTACGCCCTCAGTGGAATTTAAATTCACCTCAGCGCCTTACCGTCTATCGTTCCAGTCAGCAACTGAGCCCGAGATAAATTGCATGGTTGCGAAAAACAATGCCACCAGTGAGTAGATAGCGGCCAGATCGGGGGTGGCTTCTGCGGCTACGCTTATTACCGGTATAGGTGAATTCTCTGAATTTTAGTTTTGTATACTGTATACTATATACTGTATTCTCGAAAGGGGAGTGATAGGTGTTGATTATATCGGGGCCCAGCGCTCAACTGTAAAGTGAGGTACACATATCAAAAGTGAGGTACATGTAACAAGGGGATGAGGTACACCTATCAGTCCCCTATTTAATATTCAATTAAAAACCTAATATGTAATCTACATGAAAAATCGTGTGACTCACCTAAAACTGAGTACTTAACCCTCCCGACACACGAATAGCGCAAAATACTCTCCTCTTTCAACCAATCCAATCTCCCCAACTGATCAACGGTATAACGGTACACACTGGTCGTAAATTTGCATCTTCACTTCACTACAGTGCTTCTCCTCGAAAATCCATTGTCAATCACCTTTGGATTGTGAGAGTTAGGCGTACTCAGTCCTTCGTCGTCATGATCCTTTTAACAGATGCGACATCCTCCTCAAAATGACTTTACCTTCCGCTTCTCCCTTTACTATATTCGATTTTCCGACATCCCATTCCTTAATCTACAATCTACTGATTGAACATACTCTCCTTTACATATACTAGCATTTTTGTTTCTTCTTCCGTGTACGTGGCTTGATTAAAAACGGAGAGATTTTGGCTTGATGATCTCTGTTCCTCCTTCCGGTTTCGAAGGACTGCCGCTCGTGTCTACCTTTGGGCCCACTGTGCCACCTTATGGCCTCCCCACTTGCCCCTTTGTTAAGTAATGAAAACAAAATTTCCACTCTCCCCTTTACCCACTGTTAACAAATGGTACATTTCAAGCGATTCACCCAATTAGTTTTAATTTTGAGCTCCTATACAACCTGATCGCACAAGGACTCTCAAACACTCCAAACAAGATGCGGTGACCACCATCACCTCAAATTCAGTCCACCTCTTCTCTTCCATCCTGATCAATTACGGTAAACTTTTCAACGACTTTTTCCACACCTCCTTGTGGCCTTTAACGTTTTGGTATACCTGATCCAAAAACTGTTGCATCAGGTCCAATCATGTGTACTCATGGTGAAATTCGTGCTACCCCTGGTAGTTGCTCGAGAAGGGTCACGGCAGCCATGTCGGTGAGAGAAACTGATCTGCTCCTACCACCTGTCGATTAATTACGTGTACTTGAATGCTATGGTTAGTTCTGCTACTTCGTCATCTCTTGTCCTGTCTCACCTCCGATCATGATGTTCCTATATTACCTGCCTGAGCCCGTATCTTCTTTTCCAGATCCGGTTTGACCCTTCCTTCCTACTGCTCTCTCCTTTCTCTCTTTTTCGATATCAGCTCTCCGACCTTGTGACCACCTTATATGACACCCCTCTCTTCTTCCCTTTCCTATTTACCTTAGAGAGCTTCCGCATTGTCGAGGTCTCTGTTCCAAAGTCGGGACTGAGAAGTGTTTTCTTGATAAAACTCGACGGAAGGGGCAATGATCTTTCTGTTGAATATTCTCGTCGTCCATCTGGTCGTACGTACTTCGTCACACGGGTTCCGGGTACCACGTACTAACGTGCGATATTCCAATACAATTAGATAGGGCTAGTAATTAGCGTAACAGCGAACAACCAAACACCAAACGTAATTTAATTATCCACTGTCCTTTAGCGACTTAAACGTAAGGTCAGCAACTCAAACCAACAATCGTGCAATACGAGAATCCAATACGTAAGAACCAATCCGACTGCTACTGCAGTGTACTAAGTATCCACGTAAAATACCTCCAAACAAGACGCGCACTGTTGCGCGCTTGTTGTCCACTCGTAATAAATCACACACGTGAGTCAGTAATCAAATTCAGAAGTGATTTATTAGAATTAAGTTTACACCTAAAACTAATAAGATGCAAATACACAATGTTTTGTACCGAACCTAACGTTGTGTACAATACATCACCTTTTCACTGAAAAGTCTCTTAAAATGGCGACGCAAGCTGAAGCGCAAAAAGCGCGCACTTCCAACACTCCTTCTCGACTTTCCCGTGAAAACCAATTACTCCATCGCAATCGCTGCCAGTCCAAGACCCTCCTGCGCACGTCTCAACTTCTCAGGATTCAATGGCTTCGTAAAAACATCAGCTAAGGTCTCGTCCGTAGGCCGATATCTTGTCTTGATAACACCATCTTTAAACTTCCAAAGTAAAACCTTCACCCGAACATCCATGTGTTTAGTCTTCGACGTCTTGCAATCACCTTCCAACTTTTTAATTGCCGCCTCGTTGTCGCAAAACAACGTCATCGGCAGAGCAACCTTTAATCCCACTTCACTCGATATTTCCTTGAAACCTATCAGATCACATAGAGCCACCGACGCCGCGTAAATTTCTGCTTCCATTGTCGAAAGCGAAACACAAGACTGTCGCTTGCATATCCAGTGCACAATGCACCCTTCCACGAAAAACGAACCTCCACTCGTGGAATTCCGGTCTTTTTTGGAGCCTGCGAAATCCGCATCGCAAAAACCTTCAACAGTGAGTTCATCGTTGTTCTTCGCTTTCGCCTTTCCATTTGCCTCCAAACGTAACTTCATACTCGACGTGACCTGGAGGAATCGTAAAATCCTCTTGGCCGTCATCCAATCCAGTTTCGAGGGGGCATGAGCCCTGCGCGTGGCCTTGTGCACTGCGTACGCAATGTATGGCCTTGAACAACGCGCGATCCACAGCAAACTTCCGGTAAACGACTGGAAATTGTTGATTGTTGGTGATCCATCTTTTCCACAGCTTGTTAACATGTCTTGGTTCTTCAAATTCTGATCTTCAAATTCATCTCCGATGGGTGTCTTCACCGCGTTTGCCTCCTCCATGCCATACGTCTTGAGGAGGCCCTTGATCATTACTTCTTGGTCTAGAAAATAACCACGATCTTCTTGATATTCCACCCGCATGCCTAAAAATTTCGTCACATCGCCCAAATTCTTTATCTCCAGATCCGTTAGCTCCCCGAAAAAAAATTCTACATGTTCCTTCTTCGTCGCCGTGACCAATAGGTCATCCAAGTATACTCCTACGACAACTGTTTCGCCACAAACCTTCTTGAAATACAGAAAACCGTCTGTGAAACTCTGTTCATAGCCTTGTCCTAGGAGCTTGGATTGCAGGAGGCGGTTCCATTGCCTCCCTGCCTGCTTCAACCCTTAAAGCGTTTTCTTCAATTTTAAAACCACATCGCTTGAATTTCCAACTTGTAATTCCTCGAGTTTTTCCTTTTCCACCTTCATTCCGCTAGGGGTGAACAAATATATCTCATGTTCGTCCTCCAACGCTTTCACGTAAGCGTTGGGGATGTCCCCATGCATCGCTCGTACTCTCCATTTCCGAGCAAGCATCAGAATGAGTCGTACAGCGGTCATTTCCATCACCGCGGCAAAGGTTAGTTCGTAATCGACCCCGAAACGCTGCTCGTTTCCGCAGGCCACTAACCTCGCCTTTTATCGTTCCACTTGTCCATTCGCATCGGTCTTGATCTTGAAGACCCACTTTTAATGCAATGGCTTGGAATTCGATGGTTTCTTGACAATTTACCACACATCATTTCCTTCCAAAGCCTTTATTTCTTGATCCATGGCGTCGATCCATTTATCAGCATCTTGGCGACCCATTGCATCCCGATAATTTCTCGGGTCGCCCTCCATCACCATATTAATGGTGTAGCCGGGTGCGTACACGCACGGTGCGGCTAGCGCACAGAGGAAGACTTTCCTTTAAGCGGCTTTCGCCGCTACTTAGCCGATACGCCCTTATAAAAGGGCTTAGTAGGAGAGAGCTCTCCTACTCGGGGCCAAGATTCCCGGGGTGGTTTACTTATAGTTTTCGCTAACCCCTTGTAACAAGTCTTCCCTTATAAAGGGAGGTAGCGTAAGCTAGAACTCCCTTAGGCTACAATACACACGCGCGCGCGACCGGGCGTGGTTGCGCACCTGGCAGTCTTAAGTATTTTTGTAAACTGAATATATATTTAATATGTAATTAGTCTAAATTAATTTAAACTAATGTAAACTATATGTAATACTAAGTAGAACATACCAAATTCGTACCTAGCTAAAATGTAGTGTACACACCTGTGTACCGACACGTGGATGGCTGACGCGCCACCACCCAAGGGCCCCTGCCCTGATTGGTTAAAATAACCAATGGTTCAAAACCTTTCAAACTGGTCAATACTGACCCCAACCGTAGAGTACTCATGTACACCGACACTAAATGTAACTCGAATGCAACCCCGTTACAAATGGTTTCTTCATTTCCATCGACATCATCATCATCCTCTTTCTTGTTTTCCGCCTGAGCCATGCGCTCGGCGTACTGGCGCGTAACGTGACGATCCCTCGTCCAACGCGGCTTTCGTGTCGTCTGCTTTCTTCCGACTTTCTCCGCACTTGGTGCCACCACGGCTCCTTCTGATCCTCGGTCACTTGGCGGAGCTTCTGCCTTGCACTCTTTGTCTTGACCGATCGTTAGCTGCCGGTTCTGCACGTCCGTAAGCGTGTCCACGTTTTTAACATGCTGGGTGACGGTCACCTTCCGCTCGGCTATCAAATATACCTTGAAGCCTTTGGTCTCTTCGCTTCGACCGATGATCACCCCGACCTGCGCACGGTGCGCAAGGGTCTTCCTCCCGGGGTTCCTATACACCGTATACGGCGAACCAAACGTGACAACAGCGCCTAAATTCGGCTTATTTCCTGTGAGAACTTCCACTGGCGACATCCGCTTGGGATTCGAACTCGTCGGGGTGCGGTTCAGCACATCAGCTGCATACTCCGCCGCATCCCCCCAAAACGATAAATTCAAACCACTTCCGAACAGCATGCACCGGGCCTTATTTATCACGGTCCGATGCATGCGTTCAGATTTTCCGTTACCGGCTTGATTCCCGGACTCGCTTATCTGCCTAGCGATGCCGGTACTACGACGAAATAATCCACATTTCGATATTCCGCACCTCCGTCAGTCCTTAAGACGTGGATCTTGCATCCGAACGTTCTCTAGAAAAATGCCAGAAAATGTTCAAATTTCTTGGCCGCAGTGTCTTTACTTTTCGCCAAAAAAACCTGGTGTAGTTACTCTTGAAGTCAAGGAAATTAACCAGGTAACGGTTGCCCAAACGATCCTTTGGTGTGATTGGACCTTTAAGGTCGGAACTAATCACACCACCGATACGATCAACAGGCGCGTTTTTACCGCTGTCCTTCTTCGGCTGATCGTTCTACGTTTTCTTGCCTTGCGCGCAGGTAACGCAGTGCCTGCGCGTCTCGTCCGTGATCCGGATTCCTTACTACGGATCCTTTGCCAACCTCAATATTGTCTCATAATTGAGGTGGCCCATCCGCACGTGAAAGTGCATCAGCGATCCACTTTGGATATCGTCTTCTGGCGCGTAATTGTCTTCCATCGGGTATTGCACCGACATGATCATTTCCTTGTACGTATTTTTAGGACGATCCACTTCACCTTCCACTGTAAAAACATTATTTACCGAACGAACTCGAGTAATCGGCAGACGCGTGTCATGCCTGACAATCGTCCTTTCTCCATACACGTAATCATCACGAAACCGCCCTTTTAGAAAACACCATACGAAAAAATGTTTCAAACAGTTCCTTCTACGTAGAAAACATATTTAATCTTCACGCGAGTTTCTGCGTTCCCATGCTTAAAACAAATGAACATTGTGCCCTTCTCATTTATGACGAAAGTTTTTCCGTCCACTTGATGACACTGTCGATCCACAGTTTTCACATTCGTCAAGAAAGTGAGATCCGGCTTCAGATGCACACTTGCACCGCTGTCGAGAATCCATGTGTCTCGACCGGATGGTACATCATCACCGGCGATCATCAATGCGAAATCCGACTTCGGAATTTTCTTCTTTTTTGGGCAATCTCTCTTGAAATTCCCCCGCTCGCCACATCCGTAGCAACCGCGATTTTTCATCGTCACAGCCTTTTTAGGCTTCTACACAGTCATGTTCACTTATCCGGAGCCGTGACCTTTCTGACGCCGGCTGTTAAACTCAACAGCCTGCGCAAAACCTGACAAATTTCTTCGGCTTGCCGCAGATGTTCGATCCGCAAATGATTGTAGCGGGGCATGAGGACACTCGACATCTCTGGAATGGCATTATAGATGATGTTATCCAACACCATCGCGTCGCAGTTGGATCCAACTGCATCCGCCACTGCCGTGAGATACAAAAAGTGATCCGGCAAACTCCTTCCTGGTGCCTTGCACGCACCTAGGAGTTTCATCCCCTCCGAGTGCGTTATACGCACGCTGAAAGCGGCATGCATCTTGTTCATGATGTGCCACAACTCCGACTCTTCTCTCCACCAGGCTTCCGCAAAGCGGTCGTAGTATGCCTCCGCTGGTTCAGCCAGGTAATGGCCCATCAACTCTACCTTGATGTCCTCTGTCCATCTGAAACCACAACATTCTTCGGCGATCGATATCTGCCTGAAAAACTTGGTTCCCCAGCCAGACCCAAGACCCTTGTATGCTTCAGTCCTATCGAACGGCCGGATCTGTAATTTCTTCTCCTTGGCCGTCGGTGGTCTTGGCATCAGGTATGGCCGCGCATGCACATTTCCAGGCGTTACATATGCCAGTTGCGCGTTTCCGGGCGCTGCGTATGCCTTCTGGGCATTTCCCAGAACTGCATACGCCTGTTGGACATTTCCAGGTGCCGCATACGCCTGATGAAAGTTCCCAGGGGCTACATATGCCTTCTGGTACTGATTCGCGGCTTGATACTGCGTATACACCTTCTGCGGCTGCACGTAGGCGTTACCGGGGTTAGCACCCCCGCCCCTAGTGAATACATCCTTGCCCGCCTTGCTAATATTCTTGAAGCACATCTTTCCGGCGCTTCCGACGTTAGCCTCGTCTCTTTTTTTCGTCACTACCATCCAGAGAGGCCAAGATCATCTCGGTATCTCTCTTTGACACCGGCGCCGCAATTCGTGCAGACGCGCCCTTGTTAAGCGACGATTTCAAATAGTCAAAGCGATTCATCATATGCGAGAAAAATCTCAGCATGTCCTCCGGGCTGACTGTCCGATTTGTCGATCCACTGGCCTCAATTGGGCTCATAACCAGTTGAATATTCTCGTCGTCCATCTGGTCGTACGTACTTCGGCACACGGGTTCCAGGTACTACGTACTAACTTGCTATATTCCAATACAATTAGATAGGGCTAGTAATTAGAGTAACCGTGGATAATTAAATTACGTTTTGTGTTTGATTGTTCGCTGTTACGCTATTTACTAGCCCTATCTAATTGTATTGGAATATCGCACGTTAGTACGTGGTACCTGGAACCCGTGTGACGAAGTACGTACGACCAGATGGACGACGAGAATAATCAACACTTTCCTCACCCCAAATTTACTATTTCCACAACCCACCCGCACGAGACCATAGTCGTTTTGTTCTCACAATGTCCACACCCACAGACCTCCTACATGCCGCACCAGAGCTCTGCCAGACATTTTACGTACGTCGCCGGGAAGGTGGCGCTCATGACCCGAGCCCACTCGTCGCTAACGCTTGGTTGCATGGCCGTGAATACGTGATTCCGGTAAAGTGGCTGTTCTCGAGGCGCATTCCGACAGCAATTGGTGGCTTAAGATCTAATCCTGAAAGAAATTATAACCAAGGGCGCGACACTAGTGTAGCGGATTGGTCTGCATGTACGACTTTCCGGAAGAAAATCTCCTTCGGATTTACAGTATAACCTATTCGCACATGATGTTTTTCCTAACGGCACATAATTGAGTAAACATCATGTTCGAATAGGTTATCCCTAGATAAATGATGTTTAAATTTTAGCAATATCTCGCTAATCTGCAATCCTTTTGAGTCATG
The DNA here is from genome assembly GCA_026184515.1 of Peronosclerospora sorghi. Lineage (NCBI taxonomy): Eukaryota > Oomycota > Peronosporomycetes > Peronosporales > Peronosporaceae > Peronosclerospora > Peronosclerospora sorghi. Next base: position 4,562,342 of record CM047586.1, on the reverse strand, counting down.
TTCGAACGGTTGACTACGCCGAAAATAAGGCAATCAAGACGGCTATAATAGCAAAAACCAGGTCAACCCACCAATATCGAGCTATACCCGTGGTTTCCTTGCTATTCTTGACAACCCTCTTCTTCGAGTGAGCAATAGCGGCTACATTCGTCGCGTAAAAACATGTCAAACACAAAATATACATAGGTGGAACTAAGCTTATGACGGACTTGCACGTGCTGCAGCAACGTTGTTCTGATACTGCTCCTTTTCTACCTTTCAACACTGTCCAGGGCTTTCCTTTGATGACTTGGTTAATGGCATACTACCCGAAACCAGCTCTTCCGAGTCGACGTCCTGCACAAAAGTTTGCTGGGCAGTCAAGCCATTGCTGCTTACCGCAGCTATTAAGTCTGGGAATGCAGTAGATACTGCGTCTGCAGCCTTGGTGGGCCAAGTGGCAGTTGGGTCACAGTGCATCGCCTCGGAGTGCAAAGGCGTATTTCCATGAACATTTCTAAGCGGTTTTGCACCCTGCCCAATAGAAATAACAATTGACCGTATAAGCTTTTGGCTATTTAACTAGCCAGAATATATTTCAGAAACCTTGCAGATCAAGTAGCTTATTTCTCGAGCTGGTTGTCGCCGTTTTTAATACATGCCCAATGCCTACATATACGCCAACATATTATTTTAGGGTGAACTCTTGCCTCTAAACAACATATGCTTAGAACGTCACAATGGTGTATTGCCCTTGCCTTCAACGGCATTGACGTTGGCTCGACCCGTTTCAATCAATAGCTGGACGATTTCTAAATTCCCTTTTCCAACCGCGATATGCAATGCGGTCATTTTCTTCATGTCCACTGCATTTACGTTCGCTTTGGCTTTCAACAGCAACTTTAACACCGTTTCTTCCTCATACTCTGAGTCATTCGCAGCAGTCCGAAATAACTTTTCAATGCTTTAAATACTGCAAAGTATTGCCTAACAAACCTGTTGCCCAATGCAGAACCGTCTGGCCAGACGAGACTTGTACATTTAAGTCTGGTTACCTTTCAAAAGAGTTTAAAAGATTTCTTCAAAACTCGGAGATTGCTGAGCCAGAGCTAGCATAAGTGGCGTAAAGCGATGCTTCTTCTCTTGGAGATTGAGCATAGCCCCATTTGCCACGAGATATCGCACAATTCCAGTTGATCTTCAGCCACAGGCACGTGCAGCACTATCGAACTCAGTAGTTGTTATATTAATAAAAACCATTGAAATTGATGTATCTGTCATACCGGACTCGCCTTTCTTGTTCTGGAAAGCCCAGTCGCTCCGCGACTCAATTACCTTCTCTAGGTTGCCGTTTGCTATTACAAGATTCAAATATCAGTACGAAAGAAGCCGTGTGCACTTAGAGTTGTGTACCTACAGCGCTAGTAATTGCGCCATCTACTTCTATAATATAAAGGGATAACCTATGCGCACATGATGTTTACTCAATCATGTGCCGTTAGGAAAAACATCATGTACGAATAGGTTATCCCGGATTTACGATTAACGCGTTGACGGAGAAAGACATTACGTCCTTAAATACGGCTCTGAAATCCAAGTCGACCTGCGGATAGGACATGAAGCGTGTGCTGGATCAAACAAACATAGATGACGGTGGCAAAAATACGTCGACAGAGCCCAAGTAAGCCATCTCGGAGGATGATAGTCGTGGTGCAAAGAGCAAGTCCAAACCCGCATCCAAAAATCTTTCTTGTACTAACAATTGCATGGCGAAACTAAACTATTGCGGAGTCTGGTGACTCGGAAGCTTATTTGATACGAGATACGCTTCGCAATGTTATCGGTGGCATCATGGACGACTTGATCAAGTCAGGAACAAGTAATCATGGTACTCTCTTGACAGCCGAAGCATACGCGTTCGCGATTGCTGACAAAATAGCGACATTTTACGCGGTGTGGGAGAAAAAAAATATTGGTAGTATGATGGCCAAATTCTTCGAGAAAATTTGGGGCCCCACTGCGTTTGTTGGCAAAATCGACGATGGATGTGCTAAGGAAGCACTGGGTATGAAAACTGTGAAAGCGGCTTTTGAAAATAGCACTGGCTACTGGACCAGGATTGGTAATGGCTCCATTGTCCTAACGTTCTAGCGTACTGACACGAAGGACGTAAGAGTTCACATCAAATCTGGTGGAGTGAATGTTTCGTAAGTGACTGTTGCATCGGGCACGACTGTCACGTGGAAATCAAACTTTGCAATCTTTGAAGGGAAGACGTGGAAGCAAAGAACTAGGGCACAACCACACACTAGTATTCGGCGCGTGGCGATCTTATACTACCGGGTCTGAAAGTTTTCACCAGGTTGGATCTCAGGTGATAGGAAGAGCTTGTGCGTCTCGTGCGCCACGCGGAGCCGCTTACGTCTGAAAAGAGTAAAAATGAAAAGTGGGTTATATAAGGTTACGCAAGCAAATATAGCCAGACAAAAGGTTTATCGAGAGTGTAACCTAACATGTACCTACCCATTTCAGCCAATGGGGCTTCACCATCTTCGAGAGATATAAAAGACATAATAGCATTACATACTTCCAACAAGACGACCGGTGGCGCCCTCACTTTGTGCGCCTTGCCGGATCAGGTGGATGCTCGTTGTTACTAAGGGTGCCTTGATCGACAGAGGGGGGCACTTTACAGCTTCTGTACAGCTATGTGAAGCTTAATGAGAGCTCAGGTTAGTTTAGAGTTTACTATTTAACTATCTAATATTAACCCATTAATTAAGGGTGTGTGTGTGTCGAAATAGTAAATTGGGGGTGTGGAAATAACATTGCCTTTGGCGGAAATAGGTATCATATCGACACTACTCTTCTTTGTGATATATCTCGTTTTACGATAACAAATTGGCAACCGCAACGAGGCTAATGTAGGTGCTACTAAAAGAGTTGGTCTGTGTCGCTAGGCATATTTATACCGTACGACGTTCGAGTAACCCTTGCCCCGGTGGAATGACTCTGCATTTTGTCAGTCTCTAGACATTAATCGTAGCATAAAACAGTTGAATAACGAATATGGCAGGGCGAGGCACGACATAGTCTCCAATGAGTAAACAGGCTGATCGTGGGATGCCAAAGTTTATACTACGGTAGTACGTTGTGAATAAGGAACTCTCATTACTGATACCAACGTACGAGAGAGGTTTCTAATCCTACTCCGATCCCAGCTGGGTGGTACAAAATCCCCCCCC
>CM047586.1:4525903-4545368 GCA_026184515.1 Peronosclerospora sorghi | reverse complement strand
CGCCAAGCGTATGAGAAAGACCCACAATGTACGGCGCTTATCCGCGCATTAGGTGAAAGGGTCTTGGCTCGTCTGAGCCAACCCTGTCAAGTCGAGCTAGAGCTCGTTTACACCGTTACAGGTACTGTTAAGGTCTGCTATTTTATATCACGAGCGCGGAGGACACTCCGCGGGTGGTAGTTCCTCATAATGAGGAACTGAAGTATAGAGTCCTCTTTGAGGCACATGACGCCCCTACCGGGGGTCATTTAGGTCGGGATAAGACCTACAGCGCTTTAAGCGCTTTGTATTGGTGGACCAATATGTATAAGTGGGTCGGTGCGTATATACGCACCTGTGAGACGTGTCAGAGGGTTAAACCCTATGAAAGTTCAGCTGTGCCTTTGGCGAGCTTATCGGTTCCAACGGAGTGTTGAAAATCCATTAGCATGGATTTTATCTTTTGTTTTCCGAAGGATAAGTCTGGGAACACCGGCATATTGGTCTTTGTAGACCGTTTGAGCAAAATGGCTCACCTGGCGGCGGTGCCAGAGTCCATAGATGGACAAGGAGCAGCGAAAGTGTTCCTAGACCGTGTCTTTAGACAGCATGGTCTACCCGATTCCGTTGTGTCGGATCGGGATCCCCGTTTTACGGGACAATTCTGGGGAGCGTTGTTTAAGGTGCTAGGCACCAAGATCCTCATGTCCACTGCGGATCATCCGCAGACGGACGGTCAGACGGAACGCGTTAATCGCGTTGTGGAGGATATTCTCCGGAGTTTATGTCCGGATTCTCCAAAGAGTTGGGGTGAGATGCTCCCGATGGTTGAATTTGCTATAAACAATTCGGTACATGCATCTACGGGTTTACCCCGTTTTACGTGAACGGATTGGTGAATCCGAGGGTTCCGTTAACGCCACGTGTGTGGTCCAGGGCTTGAGGGGGAGGATTCCCCGATGTCATCCCTGTATCTGTGCGAAAGCACATCGATAAGTTTTTATCGACGCGCCTTAGTGTCTTACGACACGTCTGCGATACCATGGCGGAAAGCCAATACAAGCAGAAGGAGCAAGCTGACCGAAAGGGGCGTCGTAACAAAAAGGTATACAAAGTAGTAGAAAGTGTTTTATTAAACGCTAAAAATCTTCCTACACATGCAGTTTCAAATGTGTTGCGTAATAAACTGCGCCCCAGGTTTGTGGGACCCTTTAAGGTACTAGCCCGAAAGGGCTTCTCGTGTACCTTAGACATCCCGAAGGTGATGCGTACGCATCCAAACTTTTATGTCGGTATGCTTAAGCCATACCAGGACCCGGAGGCGGGGCCCCTCTAGGGGGAGGGTGGAAAGGCGGATAGCCGTGAGGCAGCGCAGGGCGAAGTAAGCTCCAAAGGGCTAAAATGCGACTACAAAGCTCCGCAAAGGTCGTCTCGAGAGAGGCAAGCCGCCTCTCGAAGCGATCAGTGGCATCCCGCTCATCGCGGATCCCCTCGTGGAGATCATGGATGCGAAGGCTGCGTCGATCACAGCGCTCGCGAATCTCACGTCGCAATTGCGCGACCTCCTCCTCCAATGCTCGATGCGGAGAGTACTCCACACTTTCATGTGGAGCGGCTGATGGCGCGACGCCATCATCGGGGTCAAACCCAGTATCTGGTGAAGTGGAAGGGTTATCCACACTCACAGAGTTCGTGGGAGTTCGAGACTCCCCTACGGAAGGATTTCCGCGACGTCGTTGACGCTTTTGAGCGGGAGAATCCCGCTGTAGGTCAACGACCAGAGTGGCATGAGAATCCCCTTCACTCCCAATAAGTGGGAGTCCGCCGGAGGCAGATGTGCCGATCACACTGTCTCCGGACACCATGGTGGAGACAGGGCGCTGGCGTAGCGCGTGCGATACGGAGCATGTAGTTGCTCCATCGCTTTGGCTTTGGCAAATGTCAGGTTTTTGGTATTTGCAATTTATTTTTTAAATTTGTGTTATATTTTGCAAATAATCGTACATGTAAACTAATTACACGAACTTTCAAATTCAAATTTAAAAACAATACATAATGAAATTATTAAAACTTCAAAAAATAAAAGTAAGACAATTAATACTAAAAAACAATATTATAAAAATATTAAAAAAAATAAAATTCAATCTTATTTTTAATTAAATTTTTAAGAATTATTTTTTATTAAATAATTAATTATTAATAAAATAATTATGATATATTAGAATATGATTTGTACTATTTGCTATTAAAAAAAGCAACACCCTCTCCACCCAAATGTCTCGACGGGAATAGCTGTCATGCAGCTCATCGAAGCTGGGGAAAATCTTCTCCCCTTCCTCCCAAGCGCGGAAATTTTTCTCTGCATCATCGGCACTTTCTCCCGGAGAAAGAACGGAAGGAACCTCGCGGAGGTTCTCAACAGGGGCACCCTGTGCCTGCCTGTTTAAGCTCTCTCGGTACGAGACGCTAGTGAACTGCTTTTGTGTAATCAGTTGTTGCCGGAGTTTCTCACGGCGTTCGCGTTGATACGGCTGTTCAGCCGCGAGGCCAGGGGTATAGGACGCTAAACTAGTCCTTACCAAACGCCTGGCCCACCTTGGAAGGTCACGAGGACCATCAAAATTATAAGCCGCCCTTGACGGGCGTTTGGTGGCGCGTAACGCAGCCCTTAGTGCCTGTGCGGCAAGTTGGGTGTCTTGAGCTGCGTCCAGCTCATTAGTGACGATCGCCTTTGGCGATTCGGATGTATCATCCGATACGGGCAGGGGTGACGCACTGGTTAGTGCATTTTCCTCACGTGTTGGGAAGGGATTAGGCTGCTGAAAACGCCGTTCGGCGCTGTCGGAGCGGCTCACCATTGGGGAGGTATCCCCAAAGGCATCCACTTCCGAGTTTTCGGAGTAGTCTACCTCTTCTAGAGGAGACGCTATAGCACCACTGGAGGTGTACATATGGATGGCAAGAGGAACTGGCGTTGGAGTTCTCCAACAAAATTTTGTTTATTGCGTAAGCAATAGTCTTGATGGGGGAGGATGTAACGGGGTTACATTCGGGTAACACTGAGTGTTGGTGTACATGAGTACACCACGGTTGAGGTCAGTATTGGCCGGGTTGAAAGGTTTCGAACCTTTGGTTATTTTAACCAATCAGGGCATGGGCCCTTGGTGTGGTGGTGTGTCAGCCATTCACGTGTCAGTACACAGATGTGTACACTACATTTTAGCTAGGTACAAATTAGGAATATTCTACTTAGTATTACATATAGTTTATATTAGTTTAAATTAATTTAGGCTAATTACATATTAAATATATTCAATTTACATTTCACTCTATTTAGCGGACGCGCGACCTCGACCGGTCGCGCGCGCAGTGAGTGTTGTAGGTAAGAGGGAATCCTCCCTTTACATACACCCCGTAAAGGGAATACAGCCGTTAAGGCTAAGTCGTAAACTAACCCGGGAATCTTGGCTCCGAGTAGGAGAACTCTCCTACTAAGCCCTTTACAAGGGCGTATCGGCTAAGTAGCGGTAGCTACCGCTTTAAGGAATAGTCTTCCTCTGTGCGCTAGCCGCACCGTGCGTATACGCACCGGCTACATGTTGCTAACCGGACTGACAACATACTTCGTAGGGTCTCTACCTCCACGAAGCTCAACAGCGTTAGACTCTGAGTTCTAAAGAAATTGTTTGACGCTCCTGTGTCAAACAAAGCTCGCATGGGGACATCGCTCCCGTGCGGCTTAACCTCCAGGGTGATAAGAGGCTTCCCATCACCCTGCACCTTTTGACAGGACATAGTCACGTCTGGGGCTATTACCCTCACATGCCCTATGTCGGCATGTGGGATAACATTCCCAGTAGGGCGCCCCGCCCCTACTGGTGTTCTACGTTTCTTGCACCAACAGGGTGATGTCCCTGTTGGTGTCGCCGTGCAGCGGACGATTCCGTCCGCTGACTGCGTGGCACCGGACGCGGTGCCATACACTCATGGGCAAAATGCCCCATTTTCGCGCATCTATTGCAGCGAATATTCTTCTTAAATTTCGGTTGCTTCGAGTTAGAATCAACCGCAACCGATAGGTCGATCGGCTCTGGACCTCCACCGCCCATGCTATGGGGCGGGTGGCTGTTTCTTGAGACGAAGGGTGAGCTTCGTCTGCCTGACTGATGCTTGATGACATGCTGTTGCGGCATGTCAAAAGCGAAGGGCTGTTGAGCCCTTCGGCTGTACCCAGCATGCGATGACGCTGATCGCATGCTGAACTCCTCACGGATGCTCATATCAATGGCATCCCTCAGAGTATCTGGCGGGTGCCGATAGAGACTCTGTTTGACGGGACCATCATTGAGTCCCTTCATGAATCCAGTGACCTGCATAGCAGGGGGCACCGGCTCATACACAATATTTGACAGCAAATATTGCGCCTTCTGAGCGTAAGCTTGAAGGTCAAGCTTATCTTGCCGGAGTTCCATAAACTCCTGCCGACTACTTAGCTCCATTTCTGGAGCTTCAAAGTTGAGCTTTAGCTCAGCTTTAAATTCCTTATAAGTAAGGAACGCAGAGTCATCAGTGGCTCTGCGACTCATCGCCCATTCCCTGGATCTGCCGCCCAGACATGTTGTGGCGAAGTACGCCTGTTGACGTTCGTCAACAATATTTTGCGCAGAGATGGCATCTTCCACCTCTGCGAACCATCTACGAAGGGGCTCGCCTCCTTCGCCGGTAAAGGGCGGTACTCGCGCCTTTACCACTTCAACGCTATGCGTTGCAGGTGCAGTTGCGGTCCGCTGCCTCTGGCGCGGGCCGTTCTGGCTTTTTTAGGTGGTTTCGCCTAAAGCGATTTACCACCTGTATCACTTCCTCCGGGGACTTACTCTGGAGGAAGGTAATGATGTCGGTCCCCATAGACCGAACCATTTCCACCGTCGCGTCTTTACTACGCGACGAGAAGTGAGGGAAGTGTTTATTCACTTCTTCCAGCGTTCTTTCTCGCTCGGCAGCCGACATGTCTCGCGACATGATGCCGAGCGGCTCTTAATCTTCGCTCCGCTAGTTAACTAGCAGAACGGAACTGTGGTCGTTAAGACGGACCACAAAGTGCTACCAGGTGTAACAGGACTGATCCTGTTACTGGCTTACACTGTATTTGTGCGAGGAAGCGCGCAATACAAGAAGGGGTAGGATTAGTTGATAACAACTAATTCTATAATAAAAGTAAATATATTAATATTCACTTGTTGCTTAGAACGCAAAATTAAGAGTGCTTATTTAATGGGTGGTTTAGAGGCTAATAGTATAGTAACTAACTAATTAATATAATAATATCAAGTCTTTAACTAACTGTACTATTAGTTAACCTGCAAGATTCGGTATTTATACCGAATCGACTTTTCCTTCTTAGATTATAATAACTTATAATCTCTTATTTAAATTTCAGACAACGCGTCTGAAATTAAACTGTGATATTCTAACTTGAATATCAATTATGTAATGGCACCCCATTACACATGCCGTCAGCGAGAACAGGCTTGAACAGATCCAGGGCGCGCGCCTTGGCGATGCAACCCTCCTCCTCTGCATCGAAGAACAGATCGCTGATGATCACATCAACTACAGGGATCGATAGCATGAACACAACTGGTTGGGAATGGCCGAAGTGACTGAAGATCGTGTTGACGAACGGCGTCTGCACATCGAAGAACGTCCTCTTGTCCTCATTGGAGGCGGAGCAATACTCGCCCCACTTGCGTGGATGCTGACCAGCCATATGGGACCTGAAGAGCTCCGAGCGGAAGGGTGGTCCCGTCCAGCCCTTCCCGTTCTTTTTGGAGCTGGTGTCTTGCGCTTCGACCCGACCACTTGGATCACATCGGGTTCCTCTTTGCCGAAGGTTATGCACATGTGACACTGAACGCCGGCCACGTACTTCTTGGTAGCGTGTCAGTCAACAATTTTTAGCCCATACTCCAGCACGTGTGACTCATTGAAGGGCGTGCTGCGCTTGCTCATATTGCGGTGATCAGGCAAACTTGCTGTAGACTGGCCAGGTTGGGTGGGGGGGGTGCTTTTATACCAGAATGAATTTACCACCTCAACACCAAACAAAATAAAATAATAAAAATACACTTTTCATTCTGACACTCAAATTTGGCATATTTGGCAGAAATTATTCAAATGCCAATTTGACGAGGCCTGGGGTAGGGCGACCCTATTTTTTATGAGTCAACAGTCAGTGGATTTATCATTCCTCCCAGTGGATTTATCATTCCTCCCAGTGGATTTATCATTCCTCAAAAAAATTCGATTCTAAAAATCGAACACGTAAAGTAAAACCGGAACGAAGGAACGGTCACGCTATTCTGTATAAAATAGTAAACTGTATCAATTTGCAAATAGTACTGAATCCTGTAGTTTCAACGTTCCATTAAGTTCCGCGATGGACGAAGGAAGAGCTTGTGCCATAATAGTGTATAGAATGCGATTGGCAAAAGGTGCACGCACACTCATACTAATTAATGGCTTGAATCCATTCCTACATGGAGTCGAGAAACTGCCAGTGGGATTCCAGCCAATAGCGACTAGTGACGGAGGAGGGTCCCACGCGCTCGTGGCACGAGTGCAGATCCTCACCAAGTCGTGCGCGCCTAAGCACTTACTTAGACTCTCGCTCGCCGCGGGGGTAGGAGCTAAAATTTCATTTTTTTTCCTTACTACTTCCTGTCCCTTTTTCCTCGATCTACTTACTACTTACTTGGCCTTCCTCTCTCCCTCACGTGCGCACTCGCTGCTATACTGATTTCTAAACTGCTCGCGCTAAGTGGAAAAGAGAGAGCGAGAGCAGCACGACAACACACATGAACAAAATTCAAGTTTTACTTTACTATCTCATCCGTACTTTATCTGTAGGCCAAAACTTTTGTGTGTAGTACGAGTCCGACGCAATCAATTAGTGGACTCGATTTCTATCAAAATGGGACGCGCCGTCGTCCCCCGCGAGACATGGTGGTGCTTGTTGTGTGTGTCTCGAGTGGAAGGAAAGAAGCAGAAACACGTCTCCTTCCTATCCACGCGTTTGTTTCGTTCCTCCCGCCCTCTCTCTATATGTCAACGCCCGTACGTGGCACCTTCCTTCACTACGCGCGCGTCTAGGCGGCGGTCACGCCCGTGGGCTTTGGCGTCGGCGTCGCGGCCGCCGAGACGGACGACGCTTTCATGTGCCCCCGCACCTTGTCGTTCTTGGGGTCGGCAAAGAATTGGGCCGTATAATCCGTCGCGCCCGAGGCCAGGACGCCCGTGCCCATGCCTTCACTCGTGAACGTTGACGTGGGGAAGCCCGTGCTCTGAAAATTATGCGCGGCGAGGCCCCGGGGGGACAAAAAGTCCATTTTCATGCGCTGGGGGTGCCCGTTGCCGTGCACGGCCGCGGCCATGGCCGCCATGTGATTGCGCGAGGCACTCGAGCCTTGATGATGCGTCGTGGCGGGATCAAAGACATTGGCGCCAATCGTGTCAAGGAGCGGCGACGTGCTGAATTGACTATTCGAGTGGAACGCCATGGGCGTATCGGGCCCCATGAGCTTGATATAGTCGTTCATGATGGCATCGTCCGTGCCCCCGGGGGTACGATCCGTGAGGCGGGGCGTGGGGAAGAGCCCCAACGACAAAAAGGTGGTGCCCGGCGTCGCGCCGCCGCTGCCGCGGGAGACACTGGGCGGGCCACTCGTGGCCAAGAAACTGTCCATGCCTGGCGTGCGTTGGCCACTGGCGTTCCCACTCGCGTTCGTCATGGCCAAGACACTCGGGAGCTGCGAGTTGTCAATCTGGGGCGATGGGAGGCCCATGAGGAGCGAGAACTCGTGGCTCCGTGGTGTGGGGAAACTGTTGCCCAGGGGCGTGCGCAGGTTGAACTTGGGCATGGTCGTGGGGACATTAATTTTCAGAGGGAGTCCGAACGGATTCGACGCTTGCGTTTGCGGCGGCTGCATGGGTTGACTCTGTGGCACCTGAATCGAGAGCGGATGCGGCGCTTGCGCCATGGCGTGGCCCGGCGCCAGGAGCTGCTGGTGCTGAATCTGTTGATGATGGAACTGTTCTTGCTTGAGCTGCTGTTCGCGCTGCTGTTGCTGTCGTTTCTTGCTACTGAGGCGCCCGCCTTTGGAGATATTGAGCTCTGGCACGTCTTCGCCATGGGCCCGGAGCTCCATGGCATGTCGGAAACAGATCGAGCCCGAGTGCTGCGCCGTCTTGTTGCAGCCGTCGACGCGACACTCGTGCCCGTGCGAGTGGCGATTGCACAATCCCCCGGCCCGCGCGTGTTGCATGCAGCCATCGACTTTACATCGCCGACCGCCGCCATGCCGCACGCACTTTTGCCGCGCATGCGCTTGTTTTGAACAGCCTTCGACGATACAAAAGCGTTTGACAACAAAGCCGCCGTGCTGGAGACAGAAGCCGCCGCCGCGCGCATGGGCTTCGCAGTTTTCGGCCTGGCACTGTTTCTTACCGCCGTGTCGGACGCACAGTTTCCGTGCGTACACTTGGTTCGTACAATTTTCCACGCAACATTGCCGTCGGTTCTTGTGAAACGCACACTTGCTCGTGCCGTCGACGGCGAGGTTGTCGCAATCATTGAAGCGACATTTCTTGGGTTTCCCGTCGGCCACGTGGTGGGGACGGGGCGACGCGTCGCCGTCACTGCTCGCGCTCGGGGACGCGCTCGGGCTGCGCGTCTCGGCACTCATATGGAGGGGGGGGGGGTCGCTCTCTCTCTCTGTGTGCTGTGTGGTTGGACGATGGGAGAAACCTTGCGGACCACCTCTGTGTGTACGGAGGACCGTGTGGGATGCGCGCGAGCCAAAGGGCGTGTGTCGGGTGTGCGTCGTGCAATGCTACGACCGAGAGACGGGTGTGTGTGTGTGTGTGTGTGTGTGTCGAGTTGCGCGCAACTTGCGGAATGACAACCCTGCGGCCGCAGCGGCTGTCGTGCCCTTGCGCTGACTCGTAGCAGAAGACAGGCGGGCTGAGGAGACGAGCCGGCGCGCGCCTGGTTCTGTCCCGCCCCCCCCCCTGCCTCGTTTCTGAATTTACTAGGTACCTCGGCTCACTCGTTGCCAGCGAAGGAGGAGGGAGCCACGTGCCGGAACGTTCCCCAAGACGCTTCAACTTGTTGCGCGCGGCCGTGCGTGTGCGTGTGTGTGTGTGTGTGTGTGTGTGGGTGAGACACAGCAAGAAGCACGCGACGTAGGGAGGCTCGGTTTGTACGAGGGAAGGTGGAGGAGGAGGCATGCACGCGACCTTGCTTGGTGCTAGGAGCTCGTCGAGACTACTAGTAGCATGTTGTCACGTTTGTTGCGGTTAAGCACTTTTTGTTTCTTGTGGGTGAGAGGGGGGGGGGCTGGTGTACTTAAAATCTTATTCATTCACTTTGGGTAACGGAGGTTGTAGCGGTAGGATCGATTGCAGTGTCGACCTTAAGCGTCGCGACATGGCGCGGTTGGCTACTTCGTCAAGATTCCGTTTACAGCCTACGACGCTCTCATTCAACTAGTGTCGATTGGAGGAAACACGTGACTGGTAAGTCATTTGATTGGGCGCGTGCGTGAAACTGCAAGTTGGTGTTTTAATCATTGTGTTCGTGCTCAAGGCATAGGGTGGCAAGGATGGGGAAGCGATGTCACGTTTGTTCGATGCTGGATTTCAAATAGCCTATTCGAGGAGACATACATACAAACGTCAAGAGATCGAGGCCGCTCTGGGGCGGGCACCTCTATTTTTTTTTTCCTTCCAGCCACTATGCAATGGATGGATACCGAACAGACATTTTGTTTCACGGTTGCATATCACAAGTGAGCTACAAACGTGCCAAAAGGCTTGGTGAAAAAATTTCTAAATCACAATATGGGCACAGTAGTCTGTCGGCGCAATTCGCTACCCGAGCCACAATCGAACAATCCAGTGTGAATGCGTCAGTCGTCCCATCGTGGAAGAGCGGGTGCGTGCGTGCGGAGCACGAGGCAGGATGCGGTCGCCTTTCTCGGCTCACAAGGCAGTCGACCGCTGCTCACTCAGCAGATGTGGTCAAATGAAGACGGCCAGTCATGGCGTTGAAAATTTTGAAAAGATAGATAAGATAGAGTCCACTCGCCCCGAAACAATTCACTATCCTACCAGCTGGTAAGCTCGTAGGCAGACATGGACCGCGCGTGACCATCAATAGAGTGGTAGGGAGTCTGAGTAAAGTGCCGTGAATGTGCAATGGGAAAAATGCGCTGCGATACGTCTGTTACTTCAGATGATCCGAGCGCTCGACATTCCAAGCATGAACGAGACTTTGTCTATTTAAATGAAGCGGGGCCGACTCGTCTCCTAATTATAGATGTGCCGGTTGTCTACTGATTGGTCTTGGCGTGTCGCACCCTCGCTTGAATGCCCCTACGATATAGAGCAGGAAGCACGCCACTATCAGTACCGGTGCCCCAGTATGTCTAAACATAGCCCTTTCTGTGGAGCACGCATACGTCTGTTTGTGTTGAAAGATAAAGACGGTACGCTTTCCTACAAGTTCTACCGCCAGTCTAGCGCCATCACGCCGCTAGTACGTCCCAGGAACAGTTTCGAATAAACTATGAGGAGCTACATCGAAATTGCAATCAGCGTGTTTGCAACGGATTTTTTTTTTATTGGGAGGTCTCTCACTGTGTCACGGCGAAATTCATGTACGAGCTCAAGATGACCGTACTTAGGCGGTGCCAAAGCAGCCAGGCCAGCTCCTCCAAAGTGTCGCGTCGGTTGCTCAATAGGAGTGTGCATAAGTGGCACTCAGCATAGTACAAACTCTATAAAGCCGTCGAGGCTATGAGTAAGAGGAACGTTGATTGGCAACCTGTTACACTTCGATGTGGTTTCACTACATGTACAAAGGCCGCCAGAAAAGCGCCACCACACTTGTCACTATCTTGCCCAGCAATCTCGGCTTCTATTCCAACACTGCGAGTTCTCTGCGCCGTCCAGACCTCTACAGTGTCTCTAGCGCAAAGTGGCGACATCTGATGTTTCAACTGCACTACCTCGTCCAGATAACGAGCTTTAGCAAGGAGACGAACACTTGGAATCTAAGTGGTCGATATTGGGACTCCCTGTCCTAAAACCACACACGTGAGCACGACATGTCTTCGCTGTCATTTGCCGCTTTTTTTTTCATCTGCACTTCAGCGTTTCCCGGCAATCGAGCCCTAAGTGTTTCGCAAGTGCTTGTGCCACCTTTACCTTGTCTGATTTATGGTCACGATTGCGCCTTTGCTCTCTGCTACCCTAAACTGTGGAGGAGCCATGCAAGCAGCACGTGATCTTTAAACTTATGGAGAAGCATGTTAAGCAACACGAAATCTTTTAAGCTTATAGAGGAGTGTATGTTAAGCCAAATGAGATCTTACGTTGCCCCAGCACGTATCGGCGCCCCGGCGAGAATCATCGTCTCAATATCCACGCTGTTTCCCCTACACCTGCGATAGTATGGACCTTGCAGCTGTAAGTGAGTGTTGTCTCAACTGATGTAAGCAAGTTGCGCAACTTTGCGGTCAAAGCCCTCAAGCACATGTAAGCATTCTACATGTCTTGAGTGGTTAGTGAGATACAGGGCGACAGGAGTGGTAGGGACGCATAAGCCAGGCCACTTGTAGCCTGAACAACGGTATCTCGGCGGCGATTTTATTCGGTGGAGTGGACGTGAGCTGCAAAATGTGGTCACGAGAGTGGTCTTGAAGGGAGGTAACTATGGACTTTATGTGACAAAAATACATACAAGTACACTATATACCCTTGAAACTATTTTCCTTGAAGCAACAATCGACTACACCGGAGCAAAGGAGGCACCACCAGCACGACCAAACGACAGACGAGGAAAAGATGTTGATACTGACGAAAGACAAAACGCAATGGCCTATCGCTACAATCGTAAAAACAATGCACTGGAACGCACGTTTTCTTCGATCACGTTTTTTTGACTTGAGGTAATCAAAGGCAGCGTGGCGAAATCACTTGCACTTCAGACTTTGGGGTCGTTACTGTACGAATCCGGTATAACCTGAAGGTTACAAGAACAAGCGTTGTCTGCTTTAAAACTATTTACAGTGAAATTTTTCGAGTTTAATTGCCACGTACGCAGCAGTCGAAATGGACAAATGTAACGAACTTCCAGTTATAAAGGCGTCATCACTTAAATGAACTTGCACGCTTGAGAACAGCCGTCCGCTTGACGTACTTTACAATTGGTCTACGACCTGGACGCATAATCATTTGTGACACTTACGTCCATTGAGAGCAAAAGTTGACAATCTTAAAACCGTCATCCTCATCTCTACGAGGGGTTGACCATTATGTTTTGCATCATATCAAGACAAAGTACGAGGGTACGCTTGATGGTTGCAACATGGGGCTACAAGGACAATTTCTCACAGAGGATGAACAGTTTCGACCTTTTTAGGTACTAAAATTGGATACTAATAATTCGTGTTGGTTACATAACTACTGACATCGACGGCCTGCACCCTAATTCCCCATGCCGGCTCTCCGGGCTTGGGTCGGGGCCCATTTAAACAATCGATAGTCTCATGCATTTATACGTGTACGGAAAGATAATCACTTCGGAATACACATTCAATTGATCAAGTCCCTGACTTGGTTATCTTCATCTACTGGTTTGGAACTAACTACCTTGGGGTGCTGCTTTCATCAACAACGGATACGTAATTGCGGCAAGAAAGTCAAAATTCAGCTTGTCCAAGGTTGATATCGACATCTACGACTCAAGTTTCCTTGGTTCTTGCGCAAAGGGACAAAGAAACATTTCAATTGTATCATTACGTACTGATCCGCAGAGACGATAGTGCTTACTCAGGTAAAATGAATTGATGGATCGAAGGCGCGACCCGATGGACGCGTTGGCGTAAGGTTATGCACGTGCTGGTGGGATTTCACGGAAGTTTGAGGCTGAGTCACGTAGCATGATTAAATGTTGGCTCCAGTCAATAGAAGTCTTTTCAAGGCTGAGAATGATCAATGGTAGTAGTGGTTTTGACGCGTTTGTAGATTATTGAACGCAATTGTTCACCCATAAATTAACGCTAGAATCTTCATTTCAAACGTGAGCTTTGCCAAAAAAAAATTGTGCATCTTGCATAATTTTTTTCCTTATACAATAATAAATAGAAAATCTCTGAAATTGTTCCATAAATTTCTAGAGATAACGTCTAATATGCCCCTGTTTTGGCCCAAAAATTCTAAAATGCCCCTCTTCTTAAAAAAATCCTAAAAAGCCCCTGTTTTAGCGGTGCCCTCCAATCGCTAAATTTAAGGCGACTATTAAATGAAACATTAGCTTGCCAATCATCTCTAAGTTTGAATGTCGGTATTACAGGGGATATTAGACGTTATCTCGTGTTAGAAAATATATAAGAAGTGCTACATGCACTAGAATGTTTACTTGCGACGAGTGAGAATAGGTAAATGAACCTTGATTGCACTGACAGCTCTGAATGCTCATTTGGTAGCATCAAACAACAGGAAGTCCCGTTGAATAAAAAAATTATATCCTTTGCAAACATTAGATCTTCGTCCAACGACCCATATCATTACGTTAGTCATTTTGTTGTAGCATCCTTAGCATCAAAACGTACCATCAAAACTGGTCGTCCAATTAAAAGGGCTACAGGAACAGCACCAAAATGTCTCGAGTCTACAGAGAACGTTGCATTGTTACCTTCTACCCACACATGACCCTTTGGAACGGTGATTGTTCGCCTTCGCTCCTGATCAAAACGCGGTTGCAGTTCCACCACGTATCCTTCCTGCAGCATTGCGTAATCATCAGATAGCAAAAACATAACCTTACATAATTAAAATAAACCAACCAGAGCCAGAATTCGCTTCGCGATTGTCTCACCCTGGCATCGAGTGGGTGATCGCAGCTGAACGAGGTCACCACGCTCCCATCTCCGAAAATATCGCGATAGTCGCTCCACAAAGATGATAGAGCCGTCAGGAATCGTAGGAACCATGGAATAGCCAATACCGTATTAATATCAAAAAGGTATTTTTTGTCATGCTTACAATCAGCGCACCGTTGCGCACTAGCCTTACCATCGTCAAAATTTTGCGATATTATTATCACTGCAATTTTACCTCACTAAAATAATATTGTCTACTATATGGCGATTATTTCATTAAATAGTCGCCTTAAATTTAGCGATTGGAGGGCACCGCTAAAACAGGGGCGTTTTAGAATTTTTGGGCCAAAACAGGGGCATATTAGACGTTATCTCAAATTTCTAACGTAAGAACCCACGCAGATTGTAATTTCTTGACAGCAATTGAACATTTTCATACACGGGCTGTAAGATATTGAACTAAATACAATTTTACTTGGCAATTTCAAAATCCATTGCGCATCAAGATATATCCACCACCATGCCCCAACTAGACACATGCCAAGGTTTACCGTTCCTTTCCTGGAATATCCTTTAGAAATTTCAACTTTACATTCACATGCTTGACACTTGCAGCACTGCTATAATTCTCGAATTGTTTTATCGCTGTCTAGTTATCCTTATGTGGTGGAGTCGAGTTCAAATTCTAACACCGAAGTGTCCTGAACCCGATCAACATCGTTCCCAGCCGACCAACTTACGGGGGGGGGGTACCCCGCGATCCTTCGCCTAAGCTCCGATCGGACCGATCAGTCTGTAGGACGCCTGGTCCGATCTTCGTTCATGCTTTTCATCTTGTGTACCCATTGGTTTGGGTGTCTACACACTCGGTGGACCGTCGTGCGATATGGACTTGTGGGCATCGATACGTAGCGATACACTTCTGGAGCAGGGTGTATCTAGGGCGGAAATCGTCACCCTAAATACGCAAATATCCACAATATATTTGATTCCAGAATACTTTTAGGGCAGATCGCGTATAGCCGATCGTAGAGCCCGACCAAAACGAGAGATCGATTAACCAATCAATAACAACCAAACAAACGTAATCAATAGCTTAGGATTACACCAACGAGATCTCCACGTAAACCTTTCCAATTAGTAAAAACACATTCCAAAAGTTTTTTTACTAGAGGTAAGTGCTGTGCTAAGTACGCGTTCCCGTCGAGGGACTTCCGTCGGGCCAAGTGCGTCTGTAACGCGTCCTGGAGGGGAAAGTTGAGCTGGAGGGGACCCTGTTAACCCTCCACTCCCAAAGACTCCGCGGTAGGCGGGGGAGACTTATGCGTAAGAACTAAGAATACACAGACTATATTTATATCCATTAAAACCCTAATATGTAAACTACATGAAACATCATGTGGCTTAACTAAAACTGCGTATTTGACACTTCTGACACACTATTCGATGAAAATCCCCTTACATTTTTACCAACCCAATCGCTCCAAACCGATTCGCGATATACCTGTATAAACTGACCATATAATTCCTTCTTCACTTCACCACACATATGTAACAGCAAATGTGCCTCCAAATAGTTCGTTAGGTCTAAAATCTACAAATTTAGCTTGAGAGGTAGACAATGATCCTCTGCATCTTGCCTTTCCATCCCACGATAACTACAATCACGTAAACGACAACCGTTGAACTTTGCGCTCTACTTCATGCTCTTCGCTCATATTAATACGCTGTACTGACTCCGCTAGCTTGCTCCAGATAGCGTGCTTCCAAACCGTAACAGTGTAAACGAAACAAATGCTTGTACTATAACCACGTAATACAAAAACACTTTTATTCCACGCGATCAGTTCTAAACGAAAGTAAATCAAAAGTAATAAAAGCAGACCACAAACGTAACGTAATACCACTTCCACGTTCCACAAGCAAACAATTCCATTTCGCTCCCCGCGTGCACAAACTTACTATGCCTTTCCTGTGTACTTATGTACTACATTTAGAATTCTAATATGAGTATATTAGAATTAAGTAAAAACCTAATCTAACAAAATGTATATATAAATTGGTTAAGACCCATAAAATTGGGCAATTGCCCAAATCCCCTTTACTGAAATCCGCAAATACCCAAATAAGTCCGACCCACGGCGCGGCCGAATTTCGGGGCTCTTGAACAACAACTGCACTGACACTTTTGAAAATCTTGTCTAAAGCGAAATCAGTATCGGTAATACGTAATGACTTTGGTGTGCCCTCGTCATGTTTGTAAATTCATTAGCTCCTTTTAGATAATGTATTTTTGTCGGAAGTTGACACGAGTTGGGGGCACGTGTAACTTTCCTTAATGGAAGTTCAGACCGTTAGTGCCTGACTGTCGTTGGTATGGAGATTTCTTAAAAAGAAGCGCGCCCTCCCTGATCAGGGTACGTGCGCACGAGGCAGGATGTAATGCGTCTTAAAAGGTAAAAGTAAATACTAATTATAAATGCGTACTTAAGAACCTAGCCTAAAACTTACTATAAGGATAAAATCTCAAAGTACCTAAAATGCATAAATGCAAAAGTGACAACAATGGTCGCGCACCACTTGAAGTTTGTATGCAGCCTAATACCAGGCTGCACACACGCGTAGCTTGACAAATTTTCAACAATTATCGTCTTCGCCAACTTGTAATCGCCAATCGGCGGTGCATGTGTCTTTCTCTTGACACGATGACCCACAAACGCGATAATCAACTCGATATCTACAATAAACCCCCACCCTCAATTGAAAGGTTTTAACTGTCTGTTCGTTTGGGTTGTCCCTAGTTTTTATCATTTCCTTCATTTCCTTCACCGTCCGAAATGAGTCGCAAAGAGAAATAAAATGCAAAAGGACTAGCTAGGAGTTCTGTTGGGATTAGCATCTTTCATCCCCAATTTTCCCTAGTTCATCTATCGCGTGTTCTGATTCAATCTCTTCGGTCCGCTTGCCATGGAGCTTATGCACTCTCTCCGGGTTTCAACCTCAATACATTTATATCGGTAAAGAAATCATACACAGTTTTCACTAGATCCTGTTACAAGCGGTTCGCCCACAAATAACACACCAAGTTCGGTAAAGTACACTCATCCTTTGCTTCACAACATGCATGTATCTGCTAGACATGTGAAAAATCCAGATTTACTAGTGTCTTACGCATCAATTCGTGCCGTAGCCTCCCTGATATTTGTAGTCGATATTAATTCCGATGAAGCCACAGGGCGAGTTCTTCTCCGCACCGAAAACTTTTAACTCGTCATTTGTTGTTACCATTGCCTTGAAAATCTTTAAGTGAGTATCATATTTCTCTTCGGTTTTCGCCGTCGGGCTTCCTCGCTTGGTACTTACTCATCTATCCCGGGTACACCCCATATTTGCAACATAGCCGGTATAAACTTCATGTTATTTAGTTCCATTACAGTCGAGAACGTGAAAAAAATCTCATCAAGTATTTTTTGTCTCCACGTGCAACATGGCGAGCTAAAAATTTAAAAAAAAATTGTTAACCGTTCTATCAGACTTCATCTTAACCTTAAATAACGACTTGATGGATATCGCTTTCATATCGTTGTGTTTCCGAACCAAGATTCATGTTTTCATGTCCTCAAGAGCTTTAAGTTCGGACTCTTTAGCCCTTGTCCACGTATCTGCATTCGGCCAAGCGTGTGCCTTCCTGTGGTTCAGTGGATTGGAACGGACCACGTTTTCCGAATCTATGCATTTTAATACCTGTAACTGCAAATACGCAGACTCTTTGTCTACATTCCTTAGCCCGTGAGGCATCGTTCTCCTTTCTTTACGTTTTCTGCTCAGTTAGAGGTACATCATTGGCAGTCTTCTTTTTTTCTACCGTATTGCTACATGTTGTCCCAAACCCCTTAGTCTCACGACGACATACATATATATTTCAACTATTTCATCATTATTGCATGTTAAACGGCTAATTCACTTTCATCTTCGATTATACTTGAAATCTTTTTGTTAGCGCTCTGATTGTAAGATCTTTGGCCTTCATTACGACATTATATCCTTGATTCATCATTCCTTCCAAGAATTATGCCTCTTTTTCGGCATGTTTTCGGAGATATTTCCTCTTCTAATCACTATACACCATGTACAGCGATCCAAAAGCGACAATACCTCCTACATGGCATTTTCCTTCGTGTGCGAGGTTAATTCTGGTCGGGTTATGTATGTCGCAGATTCAACCGCCTCGGCTCAATATTTCAGTGGGACTTGTGACCCAAATATCATACACTGTACCATGTTGGATATGGTCGGGTTCATTCAGCTTTGTCGTTGGATGCTGAATTCCCAGCGTCTGAAATCTGCCTCCCTACCCGTACTTTTGCAAAACAGGTTGATATTTTTTTATTTACACCTCCATCTGTCCGGAAAACGGCAAAACCGCTTTGCCGTTCGATTCTTCGTATGAGCGGCAAGACTATTTCGAAAAATAATCTAAAAAGACAACCAAGAAATGGTTCCACGCCTATTAGCGCGGCGTAATCGGTACCATTGAGGTCAACACAGATCTCACCACCGATGCGTTCGTAGGAGAGTTCCTTCCGTGGTGATT
This sequence comes from Peronosclerospora sorghi, assembly GCA_026184515.1. Taxonomy (NCBI): domain Eukaryota; phylum Oomycota; class Peronosporomycetes; order Peronosporales; family Peronosporaceae; genus Peronosclerospora; species Peronosclerospora sorghi. Next base: position 4,526,852 of record CM047586.1, on the reverse strand, counting down.
TTTTTATTGCTCGGTCTTTATCTTCCTTTGAAACTGATCAATCAATTCGAACATAAGTGGTCCGTAATTTTATGCCTCCCTGGTTAGCTTTTAGACCGTGTCGTTGTTGGCACAGGCACACGTGGTAGCTTGAATACGCGTTGTAGTAGGCAGTATCGGCTCCTAATAGCCGCCGCGCGAAGTGCCTCACTTGAATTGCTAGGAGTTTGCCAAAAACAAAAGTCATATATATTATGTAATTATAAAAAGTTTTAAGTCAATAAATCACGCTTAAATCCACTAAGCGCTACAGACTTAAAACCTGTGAAAAACATACATAAAAGTATTATCAGCCAATCTGTTTCCAACATATGATTTACCTCGAAAGCCAAACATGGCTACGTCCAAAATCAACAGTCGTATGCAAGGTGACCAAGCCGAGTTGAAATGGTGTAGTGTTCCCTCCTATATGTCATTTTTGGCGCTTTTTTGCTACATTTGCAGCGATTTTAGGGTCAGCCCAAAATTCACTGATAAAACCCTAAATCCACTGATCATGTGATCATGATTGTGGTGGAGCGGCTGATCAAAGTTTTTGACGCTTGATCAGGCGGTACCACGGCGCCCGGACTGCCGACTAACGAAGGGGGTCCTCCGGTTGTTCTTGACTGCTTGTGTTTCTGCTCACCTTGTGTACCCGACGGCTCAGGCGTGGGTCGCTCTCCAGGTGGCGGGGATATAAACACGGCAATTCCTTGATGCAAGATTGGGGAACTTGTAACGAGTTGACCTATGTGCCGATAAGGCGTGATCAGGTACAATCAAGCTCGGATCAGGTGTGATCAGGCTTGGGCAGGCACCAAAAGTCGTTGTGATCAGGCTTGATCAGATACTGGAAGACGTTGATCATCTGTGATCATCTGTGATCAGGCTTGATCAAGTGCTTGAAGTCGCTTAGGTACAAGTTGGC
>CM047586.1:4454875-4525893 GCA_026184515.1 Peronosclerospora sorghi | reverse complement strand
AATCGATCGGACGCAAAAGGAGAACTTTTTTATCACTTATATCCTAAAACTACCAAAACTCTAATATCAGCCAATCAGAACTACCCATCCCTATACGCCTCCTCGACTAGTCGACCTGATTTATCCATCGTCCGTCGCTAACCGTTAGATAACTGCATCAGTTGTCGCGTCGTCCCAGATGTCCCGTCCATGCCCGTCCATGTTCGCCGCAGTTGTGCCGACTGTTGTACTGACTGTTGGTTCAACAGTCGTACCGGCTATTGTACCAACTATCGTACCAACTATCGTACCGACTATCGTACCGACTAATATATCGCCTATTGTACCAACTATGATACTGACTACTGTACCAACCATGGTACCGCGAAAATTTATAATATGCTTCACCTCATGATCAAGTGATCATTCTTAACCGATTTGGAATCATTAGTCGTAAAGACTTCCCAGGTCCAAAGCGACATCTCTTTATTCTTACGATGCCGGTTCTCTTTTTGAGATGTCTGATGGCCACGCACTTTTTAATGTGCACGATGAAGCCATATTGGCAAGTTCTGATGATGTGTTCGAGAACTTGTATATTCGTATCTTAATAATTACATACATAACCGGTTCTTTCCCAACACTCATAGCACTATTGTTCTTCGCACGCTTGATCCGCGACGGTCGATGAAGCTTCTGTCGCTCTTCAAGAGTCAGGTCAGCAAACTGGTTTACTTTCAGATGATACGGTAGCCTCTATATCAGGTTTGCAATTATTCAGGTCAGTCAATCATAGCTAACTGTTTTGTGTTGAAAAAGTCCTACCTTGCCGTTCTCTGTGTTGATAAAGCAAAGATTGTGATGAATGTTGCACGACGATGATTAACCTCTGTGTCGTCCTTGTACACCTCTCGATGCTTCGCGGGAAAGCTATCGAAAACCGCCATTTTTGTTTCTAGTCCTTGCGGCATGAGCATATGAATCTATCCACCACAACAAGCAGTGTACATGTTAAACAGGTATACAAGAAACAGGCAAAACAACTTTAGTACATCTTGCTTTGGGAGAGCGGGGCAGACTCCCGTCATTTCCAGACATTTCGGTGCAATACATCTACGCCGGCAGCGAGGAAAACACATCCTCATCGACGGGGCCTTCACGGACGTGTATGTAGTCCTCCACGGCACGCAAAATGGCTAATGCAGCAATAAATACGAGGATACCCAAAGTCAACGCGATGATAGCGCACCATATTTTTCGTGAATTGCCGCGTTGACGACTGATGGCAACGGTCTTATGTTTAGGACACTCAGTGCTCGAGCTTCGTTCTAAAAAATAAGAACTCGATACAAGTTAACGTTAAATGCCGACGTGCAGCATATAGAATAGGAGGACGCGAGTAAAGAGTGAATGCTTACGAGGTAGAAGTCTCTCCGTGGCCGTGACCTCAACATTTTCACTCGGAACATCCATCACAGCTCGTTTCCTGATATGGAGATCACCAACTTGAATACTCGAATTTGATCCAATCGCATACACAAATGGATGATCACGTGATCATGATCACGAGATCAGTGGATTTAGGGTTTTATCAGTGGATTTTGGGTCTTATCAGTGGATTTAGGGTTTTATCAGTGAATTTTGGGCTCGTCGATTTTAGCAGGTGCAAATTTTAAAACTTGTGGTTGTTTATTAATGAAAATTGTCCCGAACACTTTAGTCAACATTCCCTCTTTTTCGAGTGAAATATTCACTTTTCTGCCGTTGTTTACTAAACAATCATCCTTGTTTGTGCAAGTTCCTGTGATATTTAATTTTTGGCAGCTTTGGTCTGCTGGTAGCGAGATTTTAGGACTCGACTTTGAAATACCTTCCCGAATACCTGTTCCAAGTTTGGTGACTTCAGGTGCACCAAATTTAAATTCTCTGTCTGGTCACAGTTATTCGTCAGTAAAAACTTGGTGCCGACTTGCGCAACTGTCTAAAATCAACAAGTCATTTTCTCGCATTTCATTTGGAATTAGACTTTTGACAGGACTGCGCCTTGAATCCATGATCGACAACACGTAATCTGTTCGATTGGCTCCATCACCATGTTGCCCATATTTTTCAGAACGTCTGTGTCCACTTTTCATAACCTTTGAGTGGCACTTTTGTGGTATTGTCTTTACCACTACAATTGAAACACGCAATGTTTCTTTTGTCTCGTTTACTAAATTAGCGCGAATCGTCAAGGCTTTTGTGCTTTACGCAAATTTAGTAAATGAGACGGAAAGATTGTGTGTTTCACTTATGGTGTTTGCACCCACACGCACCCGCTCCTGTGTTCTGCACGTAATGTAGGTGCAATGAGTGTACGTTTTAGCCATAAATGCGATTAAAGACTAGGGGAGGTATTCGCTTACATGTTTTTCACGATTTCACTCCACCCGTTTTCATGCGCCAGAACTACCAAATATAAAGATGCTAGCTAGGTCCATGACCTCTTTGAGCTTTTTTCTGCGGCAAATTAACAAGCACCGCCTTGTGATGTGAAATTTTACCTTAAATGCATTCTACACAAGATCCAAAACAAAATATGATAGAGGCAGAATCTGTCAACATGTCCTTGCCTGTCCAAAGTGAAATCCATTCCAACGACACAGTCGGCGTAGCTTTCCGGAAATTCGGTGCTACTGGTAGAAATAGCTACTTAAACGAAAACATGTGCGAACGCAAGAAAGAAAACCCCGAGTCTGTTATAATCTCTTTCTACTGAATGAACCGTCGTGTTTCTTCCATAAGTCACTTGTCGTCTCGGTACCTTCCTTGCCAATCACCTCCCTCTCCACTAACTCGTTCCTTTGTCTTCTTTCTTGCGTCTATGCCAATGGAATATAAAGTGCGCCATCGGTCGCACCGACTCGGAATCCGTCACGCGTTTTTTTCCCTCTCTAAAAATGTTGCGCCACCTCTCTATCCAGTCCCTAAAGCTTATATGCGCCTCTTTTCTCTCGTCCAATCACACGAGACCTGACGCTACTTAACGGACTTTGTCTCGTGTTCGGTACCCATTCGGTGTAGCGCCACACGGAAAGCTCCGCTTACGTGAAGCTTAGCAATTCGCGCAGCAACTGTTCGTCTTCTTTTTTCACAAATCGTCCCTTCACGCGCAATCGCGAGTCGGCAAAATTCTTGCGCACGTCATACTTGACTTCTTTTCGCCATACTCGTTTTTGTCGCTTGTCAAGAAACTTTTCAATCCGTTTTCGTCGGGAAGTGGGCGAGTAGGCACCGACAAAGTTTTGCTTTTGGCCATCTTTAACTTTTGCACTCTCCAAGCCACCAAAGGGTCGGGCCCCACCCGCCGCTCCTGGAATGCCAATGGGGCGAGACGTGGATAGCGTCGACACCGAAGACGGGGCGCCTAAACTCGGTATCCGGTTGGTCGCGTCGGTATTTGTTTTCACAGGATCGCGCTGGCCTTCTTTCTTCGTCGCGGACGCACTCTTCACCTTATTATCTAAAAAGTCTTCGGCAAAACTAAAACCCGCAGGTGGGGTAATACCAAGACCCATGGATGGCAGCGAATTGGGCAAGGACGCCCCGAGCGAAGAACTATAAAACTCGCCATCGAGAATATCACGAGCCGAAGTGTCTCCAAAGGACGAATCAAAGCCAAGTTCATCCCATTCATCCATGGATTGGTTCCTGGAACCAGATTGAAACTGTCAAAAAGCATTGTCGTTTGTCTTAGTCACGGTCGAAAAGAAAGATAGAGACACGACTAAAACCACGCATGTTTGTTTACCTCATCCTTGGGTGCATCACCCAATGACCCAACATTAAGGAAACCGAGATCGAGATCATCTAACAGATCAATGGACGAGGATTTTCGATTCAGTGCACCACTGTCCAACATGGCTTCCAGGGTTGTGGGGTCCCCCGCATCAAACTTTTCGAGTGCTTTCTGCAGTGCTTCGTCTCCGCTAATAATTAAATCCTACAAAACATAAAGGAAGAGAGGTCGTTTAGGTGCACCAGTTGCCATCACCTCGTTGCGCCTCCCAGCGTCGCTCACCTTGAGCACCCCCTTTTGGTATCTATCAATATAGCCACGCTCTTCCAAATCCGAGGCACTTAGAAGACGACTAGAAATACTGCCACTGCGTCCTCGCTTGGCCATTGGCATGGTCAAACTACCAGGTGAAAAGGCTGGGGGCGTGTGGGAAATCATGCCCAAGAAATCGTCGGCGCCCCAGCCAATGGAATCTTTGTGTGGAACACTACCAGAAAGAGAGGATGCATCGCCTGCTTTTTCGGTTTTAATTGTCACAGGTAAATTTGGCGGTAGATTCGACTTTGGATAACTCATTGCCTAGGCAGCAAGAATGGACGAAACGTGACCACTTGGAAACCAAGCGTAAGAGAATGTTACGCAAAAGCAACTTACGTAGAACCCTTACCGAGTTGTTGATGGAGGATTGCCCTTCGCCACACGCGGCTTGTCTCTATCTGTTCCTAAAGCGACAGGCTAGCTTTCTGCCGATGATCTCGCGGAAAGACTAGTATACACACAGATAAGAAAAACGTCCCGGAGTATACACTTGATGCGCATGGCAAGGAAGCAAGCAACGATTGCTCAATGCTGTCGTGTCTTACCTGGGCAGAGCGACAGGAATAGACCAAGCAGCACAGTCTTATCAGCCCAAAATTCAGCGTGAAACTTTGCCCCCTCTAGAAAAACTCGTCGAATGGCATGAAGGACCTTTTATACTTCATCTTTCACCCACCAACTGGAGGCCAGGGCACGGGGTCGGTTACGAAGAGCGGCTCCACACTATCGTAACTTTAGCGAAACGGGGCAAAGCGACCCTATACTAACCATTGTGTTGACCCATCCACCGATCCTGGCCAGTTTAGCCAGAAGGCAGACAAGGTGTAAAGACACAATGCCACCTGGTTGCGTTCCACAATGTACATGTACAAGTACAGTATGCTGCTGCATGAGTATACACACGCTTAAAAAATCACGCAACAGCCGCTCAGACGAGACAGACTGCTTGAATATTTGATTTGGGGTGTGTACCCATTTTTAGGTAGATCCCCTCAACCTCTATGGCCTTCATGACATAGAAAACCACATAGAAATCCGTTTCCAGTGACCCCGGCAAGTAAGTAGTGCGCGTCGGATACGAGAATCCCCGTCCCCTGTATCTATCCACGTTCGATACACTCGCTGTCCACGACATGGCACCGCTGCCCTTCCGCCCTTCTAGTGGCTGATCCAGTGTCCGACAAAATTCCTAGCACTCGTCCGCCCGGGCGTTCAAACTGTCGTCGTTCCTTGGCCATGCCTTCCAACGAAACGACCGGACACTAACGGGAGCGAGAATGTGTCATCGACTGTACTTTCCGCCGCCTTCGGATCGGGAAACGTGTCTTCAGGGAACATTTCCGCTTTCAATTCACTACGTCGCTCGTACGTTTCGTCGTCCTCGCACCCTTTAGCTCGCCAGTGCACCGTTTCCACTCGGACGAGACGTTCATAGTCGTCCATCATTGCTTTCGCTGGTTGACGGTACTTGCGTCCCGCTTGTTTCGCTCCGTAACAAAAGTGACATGCTATGGCCACTTGATGTCGTCCCGTCACTGTTTTCCCAGTGAATTTCAACGTTCGAGACGTGCATTGCGTCCGACACGTAGACGACACAAAGTCATGGCCGCCCACGTTATCATCAATGGAATTGAGCTCCCTACGAACATCCGCTCGATCGTCCACTGCGTACGGTACAATCACGGGACGAACGCGACAATACTCGCCAAAGCGAACACGTGATCATAGAGACGGGTTAGGGATTTCGTCTTTCGCCCAATCAGCGACAGCATGGGTGCACTGTGACCCACCTCCTGAGTACTTAATCGAAACTTTCTCGTCCAGTCAGCGACGAGTCACTTTTATCCTCTCACGATGGATGCTCTTCATTGCATGGTAACCTTGAGTCGGGTAGGATGTGCGTTACCTTGTGTCGATAAGCGTAGCCATCCAAACCCACCCACAGCCACATAAAATAGATGCCTACCGAAGGTGCAATTACTTAAGGCCATCACACTCAACGTTCGATCTTGTCGAAGGATGCGACATTACGTTCGCATCATTTGAATCATATCAGGAACGCATAAGAACCATAAAACGCCTGGGGACGAGAGCCTACTCACTGTACTCACCACCCACCCGATGAGTGCAAGAGCGCCGGCGCTTCGTGATTGACCGAGTTCGAAGGCGTACCACCTTGTCCGTGACGGTGAATCCTATTGGACAGGATTCATTCTGATGAAAAGGATCATTCAACTAGACGGGATTCGGATAGAGAGGTTCAGCGGTACCCATTGGTATCACCGTCACCCCCGAAATGGTCCTCTTCTTTTTCGAGAGTTGGAGACAAGAGACTACGTTGAGCCTCTCGAGAACTTCAATGGATCAAGGCGACTTGCTCTGCCGTATACAGTTGGAATTATCGCCTTATTGCTCGATTTTCTTTCGTTATTTCCTTCACTTTCAACGTGTTCCTGACCGAACGTGGCCCTGTTCTTTCCTATGGTGATCTTGCTCTTGTTTTGGGATCATGCTTTCTGTCACTAGATCTTCCAGTGAACAAGTATAACAGGACCGATCGTGGTCGAGTGGTTCACTGCTTACTACGGAACCGAAAGGTCTTGAGTTCGATTCTGGGCCAGTCCAACTTAGTTGGTTTCATCTAAAAAGTGTAGTGTGATGAAACAAACCAGTGAACCAGTATAAGCTTTTCTGTTTGGACAGGCGAGGAAAATGCCATAATCTATCCCCGATGCCGTAATCTATCCCCGAAATCTCCAACATCACCAAACCTTTCTGGAACGGTCCGTCGTCAAGTGTTACCTCAACGGCTAACGCGCAGGAAGAAACTACGAGCGGAGAAAATACTACCCGAGAGTTTTGAGTACTCGAAAGGATATAATTTGTGAAAATATCTACCCGGGAAGCAGGCATCTCGAAAATTTGGAGAGCTTACGGTGATCTTTGACCGAGAAATAGGCTAGAGCAGTAAAGCAGCTGCAGGAGGGTACATACAAGTACGGATGCCCGTTCACGAGCACCCTGAACTAATATCAGCGGGCATCGATATTTAGAAAGCAAATCAGGCACCCGACAAAGGAATAATAAAGAAATCGTTCAAGTAGTGCCATCTCCAAGATCAATAATGGATGAAGCACGGGGAACTGATCAGGACGTTTAAGATGAATTGAAGAAGGTAAGGCTCGACTCCTCCACGGCAGCCAGGATCTTCGAAACTATACATTTCAGGTAGGTCACATCAGTTGGTTGTGGTGCAAATTAGCTTCATTGGATATTAGGGATAAATCAATCACTCTACTATTTCTCTCAAATTTATGTCAGAACGCCGTTGGCTCAGCTGAAAGAAGGTTATAGGGTTCCTTACGGTGTTTACGTCTCGGGAAGCATATTGGTTTGCCCAGAAGTTTCGCCACTGGGGACTCGTGTTTGTGTGGTGGAGCGGCTGGCCAAATTTTGAGGCTTGGACAGTCGTTCCCACAGCGCACGGACTACCGACTAACGAAGGGGGTCCTTCGGTTGTCCTGTGATAGGCCTATGTCTTGCTCACCTTGTGTACCCGACGGTTTGGGCGTGGGTCGCTCTCCAGGTGACTGGGGATGTAGCCGGTGCGTACACGCACGGTGCGGCTAGCGCACAGAGGATGACTTTCCTAAAGCGGCGATATGCCGCTACTTAGCCGATACGCCCTTATAAAAGGGCTTAGTAAGTGATCTCTCTCTTACTCGGGGCCAAAATTTACCTTGGTTTACTAGCTAGAGTTAGCTAACGCCTTGAAACAAGGCTTCCCTTAGAAAGGGGGTAGCTAAGGGAAGGTATTCCCTTAAACTAATACACTCACTGCGCGCGCGACCGGTCGAGGTCGTGCGCCTAGCAGTTTTAGTGTTATTTGTAAACTGAATATATATTTAATATGTAATTAGCCTAAATTAATTAAACTAATGTAAACTATATGTAATACTAAGTAGAACTTACTCCATTCGTACCTAGCCCAAATGTAATCTACACACCTGTGTACCAACATGTGGCAGGCTGCCACACCTCCACCAAGGGCTCCTGCCCTGATTGGTTAAAATAACCAATAGGTCCAAACCTTTCGGACCGGTCAATAATGACCTCAACTGTAGTGTACTTACGTACACAACATACCCAAATGTAACCGAATGTAACCCTGTTACATCCTCCCCCATCAAGATTATTGCTTACGCTATAATCAATTATAGTTGGAGAACTCCAACTGCCAGAACTTCTGGCTTACCATGAGCACCTTTAGTGGTGCTGAGGATTCTACTCGGGAAGAGGATGGAAACTATTCCGATAACTCGGAGGTGGATGCCCTTGGGGATATCTCCCCAAAGGCTGACTGCTCCGACAACGCTGAACGGCGATGTCGGCAGTCCAATCCGTTCCCCACACGTTGGGAAAATGCACTAACTCGTGCGCCACCTCTACCAACTGCGGATGATGCATCCGGGTCGCCAAAGGCGACCATCACCGATGAGCCAGACACGTCTCAGGAAGCCCGACGTGCCGTACCGGCACGGAAGGGTCCTCGTGACCCTCAAAAGAAGGCTAAAAACGAGGTGAAGAGAGGGTTAGCCTCCTATATCCCTGTCCCTGCGGCTGTACTGCCGCGTGAAATCGCGCGCCGGAGACAACTCCGGGCAAAAATGCTAACACCGAGGCAGTTCACTGTCAACTCGTACCGAGCGCGCCTCGGGAAACAGGCACGGGGTATCGCCGTTGAGACCCTCCGTGAAGTTCCCTTCGTTCTCCTACGAGGCGAAGATGTCGAGGAGGCAGAACGGACCTTCCGCGCTTTGGCGGAAGGGGAGAAACGTCTCCCTAACTTTGACGAGCTGTACAACAGCTATTCCGAACCTGATGTTCGTATAGAGAGGGCATTGCGCTTGACGTTTGCCAAGCCAAAGCGCTGGGGAAATTACCAGCCCCTTATTGCACGGGCCCTGCTAGCGCTCCTGCCCTTGGTGTGGTGCCGGAGAGCAATGCAAACTCTGCATCTGCCTCCGGCAAACTCCCAGTTACTGGGAGTGAAGGGGCTTCTTCCGCCCCTTTGGTCGTTGACTCGCAGCGCGGTTCTCCCGCTCGAAAGATTCAACGACGTCACGGCAATCCTGCCGCAGGGGAGTCTCGGACTCCCAAGAACTCTGTGAATGTGGATAGCCTTTCCACTTCACCAGATTTTGGGTCTCACCCCGATGATGGCGTCGCCCATTAGGCGCTCCACATGGTAATGTGGAATACCCTCCGTATCGAGAACTGGCGGAGGAGGTCGCACAATTGCGACGTGAGTTCCACGAGCGCTGTGATCGACACAGCCGTCGCATCCTGGATGTACAGGAGGGACTCCGCGACGAGGGTAGTGCGAATGACCGCATCGAGAAGCGGCTTGCCTCTCTCGAGTCCGTCGTTGCGGAGTTTCATGGTAGCATTTCGACCCTGTCGGCGCTATTCCGACCTGTTGTGCCTTTCGGCTATCCGACTTCCCAACCTGCTCCAAGAGGGGACCCGCCCCGGGTTCTGGTATGGTTTAAGCATACCCACATAGAAGGTTGGATGGGTACGCATCGCCTTCGGGATATCCAAGGTATAGGCCAAGCCCTTTTGGGCTAGCACCTTGAAAGGCCCCACAAACCTGGTGCGCAGTTTTTTCCATAACACCTTAGAAACTTCATGTGTAGGAAGGTTCTTAACGTTTAATAAAACACTTTCTCTTACTTTATACGCCCTTTTGGTATGCGGCCCTTGCGATCGGCCTGTTCCTTTTGCTTGTCTTGGCTTTCCGCCATGGCATCGCAAACGTGTCGTAAGACACTAAGGCGCGTCGATAAAAACTTATCGATGTGCTTTCGCACAGACACAGGGCTGACATCGGGGAATCCTCCCCCTCAAGCCCTGGACACACACACGTGGCGTCAACGGAACCCTCGGATTCACTAATTCGTTCACGTAAAACGGGGTGAACCCCGTAGATGCATGGAACGAATTGTTTATAGCAAATTCGGCCATAGGAAGCATCTCACTCCAACTATTTGGAGAATCCGGACATAAAATCCGGAGAATGTCCACTACAACGCGATTACGCGTTCCGTTTGATCGTCCGTCTGCGGATGCTCCGCAGTGGACATAAGGACCTTAGTGCCTAGAACCTTAAACAGCGCGCCCCAAAACTGCCCCGTAAAACGGGGATTCCGATCCGATACAACGGAATCGGGTAGACCATGCTGTCGAAAAAAAGACACGGACTAGGAACACTTTCGTTGCTCCTTGTCCATCAATGGACTATGGCACCTCCGCGAGCCATCTTGCTCAAACGGTCTACAATGACCAAAATGCCTGTGTTACCTGGCCTTATCTTTCGGAAAACCGAAGATAAAATCCATACTAATGGATTTCCAACACTCCGTCGGAACGGGTAAGCTCGCCAAAGGCGCTGCTGAATGTGCAGAGGGTTTGACCCTTTGACACGTCTCACAGGTGCGAATATAAGCACCGACCCACTTATACATATTGGGCCACCAATACAAAGCGCTTAAAGCGCTGTAGGTCTTATCCCGACCTAAATGACCCCCGGTAGGGGCGTCATGTGCCTCAAAGAGGACTCTATACTTTAGTTCCTCATCATGAGGAACAACCACCCGCGGAGTGTCCTCCGCGCTCGTGCTATAATATAGCAAACCGTCACAGTAACTGTAACGGTATAACCGCGCGCTAGCTCGACTTGACAGGGTAGGCTCAGACGGGCCAAGTCCCTTGTCACCCAATGCACTGATAAGCCGTACATTGTGGGTCTTTCCCATACGCCTGGCGTATGAGATCCACCACAGACGAGGTGATGAATGTCGCGTGAGCGAGCTCGTAATCGGGACGACGCGACAACGCGTCTACAAGCACATTCTGTTTTCCAGGTTTGTACTTTACCTCAAAATTGTATTCCGCAAAGAAGGAGAGCCAGCGGCCATCCGTTGGGATATATGAGGCGACTTTGTCGCTGTCCGTAAGGACGCGTGGGCAGTATCAACCACGAACGGCTTTGAACCGAGTAGGAGAACCCTAAATTTGACAAGGGCATACTTCATAGCAAGTAGCTCCTTGTCATGAACGGGATAATTCCGTTCTGCAGCTTTAAGCTGCCTCGACTCAAACGCAATTACGCGTTCCCTTCCTGCATCGTCTGCTGGTAACAAAGCACATCCGATTGCGAAATCGGAGGCGTCGCAGACGACACTAAATGGTTTCCCAGAGTCTGGGAGATCAAGAACGGGAGCTTTTAACAAGCTCCCCTTAACCGCTTCAAAAGCGTTTTGATGTTCAGTTTCCCAACACCAATCAACATCCTTCTTAAGAATGTCTGTCAATGGCTTCGCCATTTCAGCGTAGTTCTCGCTGTACTTGTGGAGATAGTTGGCTAATCCAAGCCACTTCCGTAAATATCTAATATTTACAGGCGAAGACCACTCCACAATGGTTTTCACCTTCGCGGGATCCGCCTGCACTCCATCCTTACCGATGAAGCATCCCAGGAAAGGAATTTTCTCAGCACCAAAGATACACTTGGATGCGTTTTCATATAACTTATGCTCTCGCATACATTCGAGCACTGCTCGAAGGTGTATCAGATGTGTCTGAACATCAGACGAGTCTCCTTCCATACGACTATGGACGAATATATCGTCGAATTACGTCTGAGCGTACTTCCTATGAGGGCGGAAGAGTTGAGTCACCAAGCGATTGAAAGTCGCTGGTGCATTTGAAAGCCCTTGTGGCATAACAAGCCACTCCCACAGCATGCCACTAGGCGTGCTAACCGCTGTCAGCGGAATCTCGGACGCTCGCATGAACACCTGATAATACCCTTCCACCAGATCTAAGGCACTGTATACAGTACAGCCCGCCATATTGTTCTGGAGGACATCCTTCCGAGGAATCGGAGTCTGCATGGGTACAGTGGCTGCATTCAGCTTGTTGTACGCATGCACAATGCGCCACTTTCCGTTCGGTTTACGAACACAAAAAGTGGGAGATGAGTGGGGAGACTTGCTCTCCCGTACATCCCCTGCCTCTTCTTTCCCCTTGAAGAATGCGTCGATGACGTCGCATTGTTCCTTGGGGAGAGGCCACTGTTTAGTGACGCAGTATTTGGTTCCAGGAACCAAATCAATTTCATGTCGGACTCCCCGATCCGGTGGTAACCCCATCGGCGGGTTGTCACTAATGACATCTCCAAATTCCTTTAATAAGGAATGGTAAGGGTCCTCAGGATCCGCGAGGATATTGAGGCCGCTTCGGGAATTTAATGCCTGTTTGGTTTTCACCAAAACTTACTCTTCCATCGTGGATGAGGAGTTCAACTCCTCTTCCGGACGTAATACGACAACCTCGTCGATTTCATCTGCTTTCAAAGCGGTTTCAAACTCGTTGAAGGATATCTCCTCCAACGACAACAGTTCGCCTACCCCAGGAAACCGTTCCAGGCTTACGCCTTCTGTGACAATACCTGTCACACTATTCAGCATCCGATAGGACTGCTGACTACTGGCCTCGGGACTCATCCCGGGACCCAGATGGAGGGAGTCAGTTTCCCCATCTATTGGAAGCGCATCGCGCCTATCCACAAAGGTCTTACCTCTACCACCGGTGACTCGCCGGTCTCACCTAATACGGCGTGTTCGGAATCAATTCCGACGTGCGAAAGAGACGAACTTCGGGTCTCTCCGCTTGGAAGCTCCTCGCGCTTAACCACAGGGGTATCTACCCCTACCACTGGAGTCGCAACTTTTTCGCCGAACACGGCGTGGTCGGAATCAGTTCCGACCTGTAGAAGAGACAAACTACTGGTCTCTCTCTAAGAAGCGCCTCGCGCTTAACCTCAGAGGAATCCACCTCTACCACGGGCGACTCACCAGTCTCGCCTATATCGGCGTGGGGATTAACCGCCGAATCCACCTCGTCAAGGAACATTTCCTTGACCTCATTGGGACGATCATTTCAGACATACCAATCTCTGGCATCTCTCGCCAGAATCGCTTTTGCGATCGAGAAAAGGTGGATTCATGACTCGCCAATGCTTCACCCGATCGCGGGTGCGTTGATCCAATGGACTTAGACTTCCAGTATTTCCATGGCTCGTGGCGTTACAGCCACTTCATGAACAGAATGAGGTCATACCTCAAGTCTAAATCCGGGACTAGGCAACGTTCTTAGCTGTCAAAGTCTGCAAACTTCATCTTAAGGTCAATTGAAACCTTGGGTACAGAAACATGTACGCCCGTCGCTAGACGGACCGTGACAACTTCACAAGAACGTTCCTCTAGGGCCTCCGCACACATCCGACTCTTCTCAACAGAAGATCGTCTGACATAATTGTCAGACGCTCCAGAGTCTATCAAGACTCTCCAAGGCTTATCAAAGCCGTTCACGTACGCAAGGACGACCAGCAAACCTGGCTGGTACACCAACTCGGTGCTAGAAAGCACCGCTTCCCTCGGGGCGCTGTACTGTCGTACCCTACTCTGGGGTTTAACAGCACTGAGGTACCCCCAGTAGGGCGCCCCACTTACTGGGACCGTCGCTTACCGAAGGCATGGGCAAGGGCTTTTTACCCGCCCTCGGCCCCTTATAGCGAGTGTCTCGCTGGGGATTTTTCGGACATCTGTTCCGCAGATGATCCGTGCTTCCACTCAGGAAGCATCTCAGCGGCCCATGCCGCTGCAGCATTGCAAGGATCTCCGCTTCGAAGCCCTGCGGGAAGTATTCAGAGTGGCTCCTAGCGGGAGGTTTCGCTTCAGCTTTGACCTGACTCAGGTCCATGGGTTCGGGACCCACTTTAGAGGAACGAAAGTTCTTCTCGGAGTTAAAATCCATCTTAAACGCCTCCCCCAGGGATTGGGGTCGGCATCGGAACAGCTCCGAAAGTGCTGGCCCTTCTTTCAGGCCTCCCATGAAGACGGTAATGGAAACATCATCCGAATACGTTTTCGCGTACAGCCCTGCCAACAGGGTCTTCAGTTCTTGGACGTATGTCTCTAAGTCCCTAGTGCCCTGACGGCACCTCAAAAACGCCAGCTGATTCTGGAAAACCATATCAGGCGTGGCGTACATGTCCATAAGCTTTTGCTTAAGGACTTCCCAGATTGTTAACACGTCCGTGACCGAATCCGGACTCGTAAACGCCCATGTACGGGCTTTGCCCGTAACATGGGTTAGTGCAAGTCCCACTTGCAAGTCATCCTCGATCACATTCGCTGTGGCGAAGGCCGTTTCGACCTCGCGAAGCCACACATAAAGGTTATCACCTTTTTCACCGGTGAATTCCTTTACTTTAAAAGATAACGGAGGGCGCTACCCCGTAGACGCATAATGACCCCCGTACTAACTCGCCTCATGGGCGAGGAGGGAGTTAACCCTCTCGCGCACGGCGTCAAAGCCCTGCTCCACTAGGTGGCGCATGCCAGTCAAACCCAGTATGGGTACTAGCCTCTTAAAGGCTTCCTGTTGGACGGGGCTTAACCTATCTCAATCGTCCTGTTTCATCCTTTGTAGAGGATGTTGTTGTCTACCAACACAGGTGTTGGATTGACTACAAGTGCTACCAGTTGTAGCCGGTGCGTACACGCACGGTGTGGCTAGCGCACAGAGGAAGACTTTCCTAAAGCGGCGATATGCAGTTACTTAGCCGATACGCCCTTATAAAAGGGCTTAGTAAGAGATCGCTCTCTTACTCGGGGCCAAGATTTACCTTGGTTTACTAGTTAGAGCTAACTAACGCCTTGAAACAAGGCTTCCCTTAGAAAGGGGGTAGCTAAGGGAAGGTATTCCCTTACACTACTACACTCACTGCGCGCGCTACCGGTCGAGGTCGTGCGCCTAGCAGTTTTAGTGTTATTTGTAAACTGAATATATATTTAATATGTAATTAGCCTAAATTAATTAAACTAATGTAAACTATATGTAATACTAAGTAGAACTTACTCCATTCGTACCTAGCCGAAATGTAATCTACACACCTGTGTACCAACACGTGGCAGGCTGCCACACCTCCACCAAGGGCTCCTGCCCTGATTGGTTAAAATAACCAATAAGTCCAAACCTTTCGGACCGGTCAATACAGACCTCAACCGTAGTGTACTTACGTACACAACATACCCAAATGTAACCGAATGTAACCCTGTTAAAGGGGACGTAGATCAGTGCAATTCCGATGCAGATCAAGCGAATTCGTAGCAGATCGACAGGTGTAGATCTGGTGGAAAATCGCAGATTCGAGATCCCAGGGAAAACTGGGGGTCGAAGATCGCAGATCGCAGATCGCAGATCGACCCAGTTGATCTAGTGCGAATTGGCGAGATTTCGGGTTGATGATCGCAGATCGCTGATCGCTGATCGATGATCGACGCTGTCGATCTAGTGGTAATCAGCGAAGGGGTACTTGATCGCGTGGCGGAAGTCTTCAACACTTGATCGTCCAGCCTCTTAAGCCTAGATCGCTAAGGAAATACCCAATATACCTGTATTCCTAGCCTGAACTTAAGAGGAAGGGGGGTCGATCTGTACTTTCTATGTGCAGATAGACGGATTTTACAAAAATCCACCTAGAGTTCCCAAGGGGCGCTTAAAGCAGCCGAACTTCCAGAGGATAGGAGTAAGCCAATGGGGGTTGAGGTGAGAACACTAGGCTCGATCACCCTCCCAGTATCATTTGCACAAAGGGGCCGCTGACACAGAGGGCGGAGTTGAGGACGAGTTCTCAGGAACTTTACGTCTGTCGGTGGGCCAAAAAGTGAACTACGTGCTCCCGCCCGGGACGTGTAAAGGTGCGTATGCAATGAAAGGTAGGCGAGAAGTTATCACGCCGTCCCAATCGATGATCTAGTTGATCGGACGCAAAAAGAGAACTTTATTATTTCCTTATATCCTAAAATCAACCAATTACCTAATATCGACCAATCAACTCTACCCATCCTGATATGCATCATTAGCCTGTCGCTTACCATCGTGTACCTGTACGCTGCGTCGCTTTTGCTCCGGATGGCCCGTCCATGTTCATGGAAGTTGACCAAAAATCTTCTATGTGCTTCTCCACATTTGGATCACGGTTCTACAATCTTTGAAAAGGTCGAACTGCTAAGGACCGTGAAGACGTTAGTGGATTTTTCTCGTACCTTATGGTGGGTGGAACCTTCCTTGGATGACCTGACCGATAGATACTTTTTGGTCATCTTCCCGGTATGGTTAGTTTATGTATGTTAACCGCTGCTGAAGAGTTAACACCCAGGAGTAACCGAATTCTCATCTGACCTTACCAGGCAACACGTATAAGTTGATACATCCGTACACATGGTGGGAAGGATTTCGAGGTCTATTGTCGCGCGGCCTGCGATCAAGGTGATGATAGCCGTGATCGGAAGGCAATTAAGATGCCGACCGGCTGATTTCTGAAGCCGGCGAACGGAGTAACCGACTCCGACAGTGAGTCGTCTGGACATCCACATGACGAAGAAAATTTCCACATCAGAATGGTGCGCCGAGGATATCACTGTGAGACTCTTCCCATCGTTTTAAGAGCTCCTCTTAGTCAATTTAACGTCATCATAACCAGTGTCAAGTACGACTGTAAGATATTGTAGATAGTTGCAAGATTCCACATGTTTCTAATTTTTTTAAACACTGTGGGAGTTTCTTCTTCACAAATTCGGCCGAGGCATGGTGCCTGTCATTGCCGACGAATATCCGAAGATAAAAGGAGTAATTATATTTCTTTTTATCACGTCTTCTGCGCCATTGTCATCTGGAAACTGGAGTGCATATTCTCCCAAAAATTCAGTTATGTTATGCAGCATAGAGAAGTAAAAATCCACTTGATAGGATCAAAGTGGTCACATGATCGTTATATGACCAATGCCCCTATGATCGATAAGAGAGAAAGACAAAATGCAAGGAGACAGTATCCGATAACTTGGGCATGAACTTGAGTATTTAGGTGGTGCAATGCCGAAGTGCCCGAGACGACGGTCATGGCTAGATATGATATGAAAAGTAGTGATTTCTGATGTTCTTTTGGATGTTGTATTAAGTAAAACATTGTAGGAACCACCATTTAAGGGAACCGCCGTCAAGGCTTCTTCGTAAACCGACCTAAAATGGTGTAGAAAAATTGCGACGAAAAAAAAAATGGAGTTAATTTGCCGCATACAGCGGAGTACAAAAATACTAGATAAAATGTCATTCACACCGAGTAGAAAGTATTGGCTTAGATGTTGTTTCGTGTCTCCAAAATATTGTAGCGATACTTGAATTCCAGGGGTATTAACCTTTGAAAGATTGCGACAAAAAATGAATAAATTTGTACAGGAAGATGAGGCGTCAGGGGCAGTAGGACGAAGATGTGTTGAGGTCGTTTAGGTCAGTAATGGAACTCCATCACGAAGAACCGATGATACTCAAGTTGAAATACCATTATTTTAAGAAAATTGCTAGATGCACACACCCGATTTGCTACGCGCACCCCTAGGGTTAGGGTTAGGGTTAGGGTTGCACCTTCCCTTACACCTAAAGAAAATGCGCGTCCGTGCTACGCCTGCTACGCGCTCCTCCGCGCTCCTTCATGCTCCGCGCTCTTCCGTGCTCCGCGCTCTTCCGTGCTCCGAGTTCTTCCGTGCTCTTCCGTGCTCCGCGCTCTTCCGTGCTACGATCTTCCGTGCTCTGATCTTCCGTGCTCCGCGCTCTTCCTTCTCCCCCTTGCTCCACGATCCCCCGTGCGTGCTCCTCCCTCCTCCGCCCTCCACAACGATCCCTCCGCGCTCCACAACGATTCTACGCGCTCCACAACGGTCCTCCGCGATCAACGATCTTCCCATCCCTATGCTTACCCCGCCCCCGCCAGCTTTTTATTCTACTTTGGAGGCGGCGGAGTCTGCTGTTGCGGAGCACGCAATAGTGGAAGGCTACACCACTCTCCACGAACGATCAAAGAAAAGAAAGCGAGGGGAAACCCGCAAGGTGTGGCTTGTTTGTGGGCATGCGGGAGAATACAGGAACGGGCGCAGATACCTGACGCAGGAGACACGGAAGAGGAAGGGCTCAACCAGAGCATGAAGCTGCCCATTTGTGGCTGTCATTCAACCCATCGAGCTCGCGGTGCAGGATGGGGTGCACGATGCGACGTTGGCAACAGACGCATACGAGTGGCGTGTGTCGGTGGAGGAGGAGGGCATAACCACGAAGTTGATGCCACCATATCTGCCTATCCCGCTGCTCGACAGCTAAATGTGGACCAGAAGGCTATAATAGGCGAAATGACCAGAGCAAGGCGCGGTGCCAAAGGTGTTTCTTTCTACGATTCGGCATCGTGATCCCAATTCCCGCATAATTGCCAAAGAAGTCTACAACGAAAAGGCGGCAATTCGCAGCAGAAAACTCTCGGGACGCACACCGATTGAGATGCTCCTCTATGAGCTGCATGAGAGGAATGTCCTTTACCATTACGAACGGAACGACCGTGGACAGATCACACGGCTCTTTTTCGTCCCATCCAAGTGCATTGATATGGCACAAGAGTTTCCCCACATGTTCCAGATGGATTGCACATACAAGTTGAACAAGTAAGTGAGCACAGAGTGTGTGCTTTTTGTGAGCTTGAGAACTCTTACAAAAAGTTTTGGTAAATACGTACCAGGTTCAAAATGACTCTCCTTCATATGGTCGGGATGACGAGCACAGACAACACCTTCTCGGCATCCTTTTGAACAGAGGCCGATTATCGATGGGCTCTGCGGCCCATCCGTCGAATTTTTCGGCCAGACCAGCTGCCTGGTGTAATCATCACCGACCTTGAGCTTGCGTTAATTACCGCCATACAAACCATGTTCCCGCAAACCGCCACTATTCTGTGTATATGGCACATCAAGAAAAATGTGATGGCGAAGTGCAGAAAGGACTTCCAAACGCAAGAAATCTGTGTCGAATTTCAGCAGGATTTCAATTTTCTGTGCAAAGCCATCGACATCTCTTCCTTTTACGACAAATGGGCTTCGATGCGTCAGAAATACACTCAGAACACATGTGATTATATCAATGCCACGTGGATCCCCTTCAAGGAGCACTTCGTGCTTGCTTAGACCAAGACACACCGACACATGGGCAACTTCGCCACATCCCGTGCCGAAGGCCAGCATGGAGCGATTAAAAAGTGGATCACTGTTTCAACCGGCGATCTGACCGACGTGTACCGGCGCGTCATGCTCTCAGTTGAGCAGCAGCAGGTGGAGATTCGGCGACAGATCGGCTACGAGCAAGCCAACACCCTTATTAGCCATTATGGGCACATATGGGGAGCTGTGCAACGAAAAGTGTCCCACCACGCCCTCAGACTCGTCCATGAGGAGCTCCGGAAAGCGCAGGACCAAGCGGACGTCCCAACGCCCTGCACCGGCGTCTTCACGGCCACGATGGGTCTGCCGTGCTCCCACCGCATTCGGGATACTCTGGCAATTAGAGGTCGTTTTGAACTCACGGATTTTTTCGCCCACTGGTGGATTGATCCGCCACAGATCCTGTCGCTCATGAACATAGCCAGAACGAACCTCCGGTATTACAGATGGATATTGCACTGCTGCAGATTAAGTAGCGCCACGAAAATCTTCCACACCACCAACAGCGCATCCTGCAAGATCAAGTTCTTTCGCTTTCCCAGGATCAGCTACTGTCCACAGTTCAGGAACCGGCTGCCGTTCGTCGCGGGCGAGGTCATCCCAGGGGATACCTCAGGATCGTTTCATCAGCTCAGCGTGACCCAAGTGCATTCGCGCACACCGAGCGCGCGATGGCTGAAGCAGCGGGGGAATCTGGTCGTCAGACGCGTGGAGGAGGTGGCCGCAGGCGTGGGCGTGGCCGAGGGCGCGGGCAAGGCCTTGTAGGTAACGGCGAAGGATCGGCGTGTTAATAACTTTTCCATGATCTTTTCTGATCGTCTCCGTGACATTACGAAACAAACAAATCAATCTCAACTTTTCCAAAAAAACGAATGGCCAATGCGCATTGTCTGGAGTGTGGAGAGCCGAGGAGCATTTTGGAGTGTGAAGTGCGGATTTGGAGCGTGGCGCACAGCATTTTCTTACGTGTAAGGGAAGGTTTAACCCTAACCCTATCCCTAGGGGGTGTGCGCGTAGCAAATGGGGTGTGTGCACCGAACAATTTTCTATTTTAATTGGACTACTTAGGTTTTAATTGTTGGATGATAAATTCATATAATCCACTGGTAATTTGATTTGGTTCAACCGAATTCAGGAGGGATTCAATTTCATAGCTAAATCAGTGAACTTTCTTCAAATTTGTGGATTTGTTTAGTATAGCAAAATTTGAACTTTTAGATTAAGCTCTACTAAGTAAATCTAAACTATTCATAATATATTACTTCTTAATTTCTTCAAGTATTATAGAGTAGAACTATAAATAAAAAGGTAATTGATCAGGCCACACACTCCAAGTTCATAGGGCACCCCCTCTCCGTTTTATGTCCAAATGCGGCAAATATGGATAAGTTTTGGGCTTCAACAATGAACCTTTAAATTATGCTAGCTCTACTAAATTTGACATCCGCAATAATTTTGGCAGTGTTTTAAACGCAACGTCTGAAACAGAAGAAAGTGCTTAGAGGCTCGGCCTGGTCCCAGATTTCATGGTTGACATCTCGTCTGTTTTGTGGCATGCCAAGAACCCAAAGTCTCTGATTCAATACTTGTCATACATGTTACTACCTCAACTACGGTTGAATTCATCGATCTACACAAGTCAATTTGCACCCGAAAGTACACAAGAGGAAGATACAACTGTATTTATGTGGGGGAGGAAACCCTCAAACAACGTAGCGCCCCACTCATCAATCTTAAAGCAGTCGCACTTTGCCTGCGTCAGCAGGTGTAGTTTGAAAATTCATTTGCAATCGCTCCGCGGTAATAGCTAGGCGAAGTAGTTTTGGGCCGACGTGGTGTCATCGGACGCAGCGCCATTGCGTGCGATGTCATCCATTGAAAACAGAGTGCGAAGGCTTGGCTTGTCCATATCAAGGCGGTTCAGCTGTTCGTAGCCGTGTTGGACCAGAAATTGAACGTTCGGAGCGACACTAGCGCCCTCGGAAGCATCCACTTTCGCGCCCAGTTCATGCAGCAACTTTATCAGTACGTAACACCGCACTTGCTTGTTCAAGAAAGAGCGCATATCGTACACATATGAATGTTTTTTTCGAAAAACACCGTGGCAAAGACGCCATAGTTTCGGGCAACATCGTACAAAGTATCGGCCATGTGGAAACAATTTTGTGCTAAGAGGGACTGCAGGAGGCCTAGCGTCGTCGGGAGGGTTAAAACAAACACGCCGTCCTTGTCCACGAGTGAAAACTTTCTTTAATGAAAGCTTGTATGCTAAATTGGGGTGACGCTTCCGCACGCACGTGCGGACGAGAATGGCATAGACGCGTGGATCGGAAGCTACATTAAATGTCCGCATTTTACGCCACAAATACATAGATATGCTACAATGTACTTCTTCGCACAGCCGCCGATAAAAAGCCTTGATATTGGTATCAGTACGAGGCTCATCTGTATTAGGATAAAGTGTACAAATGACGTCATCTGGATTCATATATGCAGCCACACCCACTATCACACGAGACTGCTTCAAAAGAGCGTCGTGAGCATGTACTCTTGATAGTCAATCCACGGTACGATCAATTCCCTAATTTAAAGGTTCACTTTTGAAGCCCAAAACTTATCCATATTTGCCGCATTTGGACATAAAAGGGAGGGGTGTGTGCCCCTTTCAACTTGGGGTATGTGGCCCGATCAATTCCCATAAAAAATCGTGAACAGTGAATTTTATCTAATACATATTAATATTTGTTTCTACCTATGTTGCGCGCTTCCTCACGCAACATAGTGTAAGTATACTACTTTCTGATCCATATTAACATCCACGTTCTGCTAGTTCGAGCAGAGCGTATGGCGACAAACTGTCCTTGATTAACCAAGTGCTTATATAGGTTACTTACGAGAAGTTCTCCCACCTTTTAGCAGAATAGTTTGATACACATTATCAGAAGCATAGACTCTGACATAGAAACAATGCTCGAGTGTGGAAGTCTTGACGAGAAATCTAAAACATAGACAGATTTTGAAAAGGTTTTGTCACCATCAGCGTCCACGACATCGCACGTCAAGTTTTATAAGGACGATGTAGCTACGTACACAGGGAACGAAGAATTGAGTACTTTCATGAGATCACTGGTTGCGTTTGAAACAGCCATCGAGTCACATAATATAGTGTATCGTTCTTACGGGTACAATTTTTCTATATGTCGCGCGAAGGCATGAGAATGAGGGTGCCGACGGGCTGACAGGTCTGTATTTGAAATACATGAGTTGTTAATGGTCATTATTGAACCTCCTCTAATGAATTCAGATTTCAAACTACATCTGCGTCAGGGAATGCTTGGCATACAGTCAACCCTCTCTATAACATCCCCGATTGTATACCACATTTCTGCCTGTTATAGCGAGTGGATCTTCCTCACATATAAGATCCTCAGATTTTAGTAACTGTATTGGATGTTATAGGCGAATTTTCAAACAGAAGGTTTTTTCAGGGCTAGTGGTTTGAGCATTCTGCCAGCTACAATACTAATTTAACTACCCTGCTGAACTGGAGCGACCTTTTCAATCCTCAGCACGCCCTTTGCCTTTGTTGTGCCTGAAAAAGTCAATCAAGGTTGTATGCTTCGAGGTCGATACCTTGATAGAGAGGACAAAACGGCGGAATCGACGCAGCTGCAGATCCAGCCCATCTGCCCTTTCATACCCAGATGCTCTTCCTTCGAGGCCACTGAGGAGGATGTCCACAGCCTCCTGCATTTGGCCCCAGGTCCCCGGCACCGGGGCCTCCTCCTCACCTCTGTCCTCATCTTCACCCTCCACCGCGTTTTGCTCGCTTTGAGGAGAGACTTCAGCCAGAATCTCTTCATCAGTAAGTCTTTCGATGACCGGCCTGGACATTTCAGCCTCCAGGTAGGCTTGTGCTTCCATCGGCTGGTAAATGTCATCATGAGGGATCATGTCAAGGAGTTGAGAGACCTGGCGAACCGGATCAATTTATTCCTCATTAAGCAAGGAATTGATTTCCATGTGACGATAACGGGATCCTAAAATCCCAGTTTTTTCCAGAAATTGGCAATTGTTATGGGCTGGACGTCATTCCACGCCTCAACAAGCATGTTGATGGCTTGGCGCAGGTTAAACTTTGTTTTACCAGTAAATGGATGCTCGCCCGTGGTCTCAAACCTGTCCAGTAAGTACTCTATGTACCTCGCCTTGTACTTTGCCTTAAAATTAGAAATAATACCAGCATCCGCTGGTTGCAGGTGAGAGGTTGTGTTTGGTGGCAGATATTGAACCTGTAAAGGACTCATTTTAGCATGTGAAAATTCAGTCAGACTCTGATCGTCACCACGAGCTCACCTTTATGTTGGTGAGTTGATCTTCATATT
Source organism: Peronosclerospora sorghi (assembly GCA_026184515.1). NCBI lineage: Eukaryota > Oomycota > Peronosporomycetes > Peronosporales > Peronosporaceae > Peronosclerospora > Peronosclerospora sorghi. The sequence goes on along the minus strand of CM047586.1, from coordinate 4,502,266 downwards.
CCTCGACCGTGTGGGGACTGGCATTATCAACAAGAAGCAAGATCTTACGATCTTCGCGTCGGAATTTGCGGTTCATTTCAAGGATCCATGACTTAAAAATATCGCTTCTCATCCATGCTTTATTATTATTCTAGTAATTGACATGCGCTAGCTTTGTCATGTCCACGTTCCGGTAGCAACGGGGTTTGGCCGCTTTCCCGATGACTAATGGTTTGAGTTTTTCAGATCCTGGGCAACATTTTAAGAGAGAAAATGAATAATAAAAAAAAACAGACACCAAGGTCACAGAACCACTAACCAGTGGCATTACACGCCAGCAGAATTGTAATTCTGGCCTTGTCCTTCTTAAACCCTTTCTCAACAGACTGGGCAAGTGTCTTGTTGGGGGACATACGGAAAAACAGCCCAGTTTCATCACAATTGAAAACATCATTAAGGGCATAGTTTCCAGTAATATCTTGGAGTTCAAGGCGGAATGCAGTCAGATCTTGAATCGAGGCACTCTCAGCCTCTCCGTGTAGACGGTAGGACTTTATGTTGTGGCGTGACTTGAATCGCTGAAGCCACCCGTCAGACCCAGAGAACTTTTTCTGCGCGGGGGTATTAATTCGAAGGGACTAGGCATATAAAAGTGCCTTGACAATACGAGAGCGTCAGTGAGCACCACATTATTGGACCTCATCTGGACAAACCAGATCTTGACAGCCTTGTCCAACTGCTGACGCGTGGTAAAGTTAGCAAGATCATTAAGGTGCGTGATGAGGAGAGCACTAAAGAAGGCAACCACCTCAGGGAAATCACACACGCGTAGTTTTTTTTGCGTTGAGGATCAACATTGCCTGCTGTAGCCTCGATGGCAGCTTGTAAAATTTTCTCCCTCTCGCGGATGATCCCTGTAACAGTTTTACGGCTGGCGAGGTTGAATTATTCCCTAAGCTGTTCATTGGTAAGAAAAGGATGGCTCTCATGGTAGTCCAAAATTGCCTTCTTTGTTTCTAAAGGGATGGCCTGCCTTGTTTTCGGTGGCATCTTGGTGCTGGGAAAAATGTACCTGATGTGATGCGGTGACAAAATACAGGACTGTGGTACATCTGTGTGGGCTGAGTGATGGCTGATGGGTGGATACTGAGCTCCCCTTTTATATATCTGATTGTTTTGGTAAATCTATACCGTAAAACAACAGTTCAGAAGCATTTTGAGGCTTTCCATGGCATTCTGGTAACCAATTCTAAAATACTACAAAATTAGTGCCTCTTATAGCGAGGATCACTATGTATAAAACGTATATTCTTGCACGGATCTTGCTCTTATAAATGTAATGCTCTTATAGAGAGAGGATTTTTGCTGGCGGAAATCCGTATGGTCCTGGCAATGGCTCTTATAGTGGATAACTCTTATAACAGTGGCTCTTATAGAGAGGGTTGACTGTACAAGCTTACTTGCAGAAAGCATAATATTTGTTATGAAACATTATGAGCAAACATTATAAGCGAGCCGATTAGACGCAGCTACTCAAGTAGATGTGTAAATGAAGGGATGAAAAAGAACCCGTCAATCAGTATCTCAGCTGATGGGGCTTCAGGATGCTCGCTTCCAAAGCATCCAAAAAATTTCTGTTTACGGAATATTTTCAATAGAACGAGCCTTCCGACTTCAACTTGCAGCAACAGGTACCGCACGGTGGTAATCAGAGGCGAATATATTCACTCATGCCGTACCGCAAGAACGAAGAGTGGGTGCGCAGGTCTTGAACCAATGGACACTTCGGTTCTAATTTCTTCGGTGACGAATCAATCCCGAAATAATAATAATAATATTCTCTGCAATATGATGCTTGAGGATGGAGCAATTTGCCTATGAGTGCATGTCACCGCGTCTGGTGCTGTACGGGTAAGTCTACTGGAAATTGTAATCGACACGATAAACCTTCTTTTGGTTCAAAAAACGCAAACGCCCGATAGAGGCGGGTCGCCCTTGTTTCCCATGCCGACATCGGACATGTGAGCTAGCCCTAGACCGGAAAATTTCTCTTCAATGTGTGCAGGTGATGCGAAAACGCTTATCACCCGGACGGTTAAGCCGCATGGGTCCGATGTACATTGTTTCTAACGGTGCGTCAAACATTTTTCTGAAAGCAAAACGTTATGCGTCGTGAAACGTGGTAGGTGAAAAGACCACGAAGTATGCTGTCAGTCGGGTAAGCAACAGGTGGAATGTTATTATGCAAAAGCGTGATACGCACATGGACGAACTGTATTTCGAGGATTGATTCATTGTCCTCTACTCGATAACAAGTTCGATGTATCCCATAGTTGTTTAAGCATAAACCGGAGATCGGCTGGAAGACCTATAGATCGCATGAGTCAATAACACACGAAGGATAATCCTGTTATGCATCAATGGATACCATTGCACCATCAGACAGACCAATGGGTAGTGTTGGCACCACCACCTCTGATCTGATAATTGCAATGGACGGTACATCCGTTAATGATTTAGTCATGTGGGACTTACTCACGCAGCAGCGCAACAGCTGCATGGAGAGGTAGTAGCCGCCACGGGCGATGAAGACCGCCTTTTTGAGTGCTCAAAAAAGAGATGGTCGTGGTCACCTGACCATATTAAAAAGAAGGCTGAGACTACAAATGTCCTAACCGCAAAATAGTGCAAATACTCTACCCAGTCTCCAACGCTCAGTACCCTCCAAAATTGAGTTCTAAGGTGATGGATCTTTCTACTTCTAGTTGAAAAACGTTCGTAAAAAACCTACGCGACGATCAGACCCAACAGATCTGTATCCTCGATGAGGATGATGAAACCATTAAATTAAATTAAATTAACAATATCCAACGTTACAAGCACTTGCCATCGGAAACGAGGGCATTCATTATGATAAAACCAAAGAGTAGCGCTTCGAAGAGGCATAGCTTGGGTGGAATAAAGTGACATCTACGAGGCAATGGAGGATGAGTTAACGCAATGACGATTTATTTTAAGCTCGTCGTAAGGCAGGTCATGTGCTAGAGGAGTCCACTGGAGACGGGCGGATCTTTCGTGCTTATAATATCTGAACACGGGATGGTACCGGCGACCGAAGAAAGATGTCATCATCGATGGCATGAGCGGGAAAACCGTCTTCAGTGCTCTCGATTTGAAGGATGGACTTTATTACATCCTAATGCATGAGAAGAATACTTTTCTCAACCCTGAATTAGTATTCTACAAAAAACAAAACTATCTTGCCATTCGCCACATCTTTCTCGAAGAATGGCGCGAATGGCAAGAAGGCTATTATTTTGTAGCATAATACTTCGTGATTGATTACAAAACGAGTTAAACATGGTGACAGATGCGCTATCATGTAGGACTGGTTACGAGACCAAATCGCCGGAATAATCATCACTGCAAACATAGTCCGTTGCACTGCACCTGCTTTGTATCTCGTACAGAAGGTACAAGAATCATATGAAAGAGATAAAGAGACCCATCTATATTGATTGATTACTTAATCGCTTATTCAGAAAAGAAATGTAAATAACTCTTGGAGTTCTTGCGCGCAAGCGTACATCACTCACTACCAATGGCACGAAAATCTGCTGCCCTACAGCACAGAACAAGATGACGAAAGGCACATCGCTGTTCCCAACGATGATGATCTGAGTATGAATTCACGTTTGGTATGATCATGCATCGATATCGGGACATCAAGGTGGAGAGAAGACATACGTTTCGTTAGCATGATACTTTTACTGGAGGAACTAGTACAAGCCGGTGCGCAAGTACGTGCGCGCTTGCTATATTTGTCATCGCATTAAGTCTGCGCAATCTACAGACTCCACTTAAATCCACGTCGGTCCCCACAGTGTGTTGGAAGTCCATTTCATCGCCTTTGTTTTTTGTCTTCCGAATTAAAAAAAAACGAGTTCGGGATATTGGTCTTTGTAGACGATTCTGTAACATTATACATGTTACTGCAGTTTCGAAAATTATCACTGCTACGGAAAAAGCGCGATTTTTTATCGAGACAGTATTCCGATTACATGGAATACCAGCTATCATTATACGGATACAGACAGACCCAAGGTTTACAGGACGTTTCTGGCAAGAAACGTTCTTGCCACGGTAGACACAGTTGATAATGTCAACCGGCGGACCACCCGGAAATGGATGGACAAACCGATAGAATTAATCGCGTTCTAAGCGACATTCTGGGTTCTTATGCCCATGCCTTCAGCCTAATGCTATATTAGCGGTAGCCACGTTGAACATATCTTATCAAGTTCCAATTGTTAACTTGCGTTTCGTTCACATCGACTCGCTCAATATTCGAGCTGGTCCTTATCCTTGGCGTGCCGCCGAGTATAGCTGGGTTAAATGGATGCCGCATGAGATTCACATAGAACGCTGAGGACATGAACCAAGTTGTTAATCGCAAACTCACTGAGCGGCAAGAAACACTAAACGATCGTCGCAAATATAAACCCACTTACCGCTGAAACAGCAGTAGGTAGATGCGCCAGAAGCTCCCATCATTTTGACTGGAGAATAGAAACTGAAAGCTGTATTATACACAGACTATGATAATATTAACATTTCATTTTTTCAGTCGAAGCGTCCGCATCTATTAAAATTGAGAATTCATCTGCTTCGGAAGCGGTAAATAAAGTAGACGATGCATGTAATGGTAATAAAACAGTAGAATACATTGTATTACAGCGTCAAAATAAAATAAGTTATATAAATATGAACTCAGAGCTTTAAAAAATGTTCATTAGGGACGTTATCTACCACAAATCTATCTGCATATGAAAATGTAACACAAGATGCAGTGACAAAGTATTGAACGCGCCGAAAGCTGCCAAAGCAATAGACGCCACATGTTAATCCACTTCTTACAAGAGTTGCAGAAGGGCTAATCCCAACAGCTCCTGTGTTCACGAATAGATCAAAACAATGGAAATACTGAAGCCATTTCTACGAAGCGGTTAACATATTAGTAACAGCCGAACAGCTGAAACTAATAACACGACGATGCAGCTGCTGCAAAATGGTCAAAAAAAAAGATGGTGATCTATCTGCTACACAAGCGGCAGATGAAGACGGAAATGCATTTGCTGCACAATTGCAGATAGACGATTTCATAATACAGCGCTAAACTGAATAATGAAATAAAACGATTGCAATGAGAGATATAGACAAGTAGAATAATAAAGCACGATAATTACTGCTTAAGTCTGTAAAGATGCTGCTCTATTTGCATAATACTTCTTCATCAACGTGGTGTTGAGGTTGAAAATGCCTCCTGTTTTAAATAAGTAAAAAGGTAGAAAAAATAAAATAAGAAGCTTACAAAGACTAAACTTTTATTTAAAATAGCTCACTACTAGTTATGTTCTATACGATAAATTGTCCACCGCGCAAAAAAAAGATCATCAAGAAAAGATCGACTAACGTAGCGGCGTGCTCAAGGTCACGAGTTTCTTCGAGTCAGCGCAAATGTCAGTTGACCACACGAAGAAAATCGGAGAGAGGAGAACTTGATGGTGAGTTGTGAGTTAAGAAATGATTGGAACTTTGCAAAAACAAATCCAAAAGCACGTGCTTGAAAGCGTTAGAGAGAGAATTCTGGCGTGGTCCAGTGACAGGTGGCCATATTGCATCATCATGGAGCAACTCATTTATCGCAGCTACACATCCGTCAGCATGGGTCAAACACATCTTTAACTCTAATGCGGAAATTGGAAGGGAGGTTGGGCGGCGGGGGGGGGGCATAACATTATCATCTTAACTTCTACTTATGCTCACCACATATGGGTAAACCTCAGTTGCACAATTACCAACGAATTCATTGGAAGTCATCAAATCAAAGCGAATCTGCAAGTCTAGGTGCTGTTTCATTACTAGTTGATGTTTCATTACCTTTATTAATTGATCAGTTATTTACAAAAGTCCAACATATATAATGGGGGGAAATCCTAAACTGTTGGTGCTGACTTCGAAATCGGCATCATAAACCCCAGGACTTGCTCATTCGGGATTGGCGAAATCAGCCACACGTGTCGCTGAAATCAGCCTGATTTCGATTTCAAGATCTTTAAGGTCGACCCCCTAAAAACAGAATTGATGCCGCGATCCCATATCTAATCGAATTTGAACTATACTATAAATCGGACATAATTGAATTACACTTTAATAAAAAGCGCTTTTACCTATAATGCCCACCCTTCAAGCTCCCGCATTAGTTCCCCGCCTCCCCCAATGCCACCGCAAGCAGAGAGTCCGCGTTCACGGGGAATCTGACTGACCGATCCGCGTGCTCAAGAACATGCTGTTGAGACGAAAGAAGAACAAGAACAACGACACCAAGCTCAGACAGCGGCAAGACCTACTCATCGTGCATGGCAGCATCTGGAAGACCACTTGCGCGCCACGGAACCGACTTCACCCTTTCACGTCAGGAGATCCCACCAATTCCGCCTCGTATCGCTTTATTCTCAACCGGGCTAACTTCTACTGCCACAACTACGGGGCGCTCCATTGAATTGGGGAACGCGCGAAGGGTCCTGGATCAACCCATGCACTCCCACGTGTGGTGAAGCAGACTCCAGAATTCTGGTCTCTTCCGGTCAGCACCAGACCGATCGGCTTATCGGCGATCGGATTGGTGGAAATCAAGGAGGCTTTTGGGCCTATCATGTGCAAGAGGTGTCAAGAACATGGATTTTCGTAAGTCACATGAGATTGCGTGTACTTATATATGTTCATGTGTGTACATATTTGGGGCCATAGGGGGTAGGGGGTTTAGTGTTGGTTTTGGTTTCGTCTGCTAAGAACGTTTTTTTGGTTTTACGTCTTAATTGTTGGGCCTTTAACTCAACTGGAGGTCGTTTCGCATCTGTACATTAGTCGCCTCTGCACGCCGCAGAGTGTTTGGGAGCGGAGGGTTGAATAATCCCCTCCAGCTCATTATACCCCTCCGGGACGCGTTACAGACGCACTTGGACCGCCGGAAGTCCCTCGACGGGAGTACACTTTGGTCGGCTTCCCAAGTTCAAGTTACGCACGTTTGGAACGTGTTACTAAGTCTTTTGGATTATTACGTGTAGATATCGTTCGTGGAGTGTATCACGTTCTCATTTGGATCTCCCTATTGGATTACTGGAGTTTATTTCTCATATTGGTTGGGCTTTACGAACGGTTGAGCGATCTGCCCTTTGGAGTATACTCACTCCAAGTATAACTGGTCTACCCGTACCCAGGGTGAAGAGTTCCGCCCAGGGTACCCTACCGAGCACGTTCTACCACATTTAGACCACAAGTCAATTCCCAGCACCTATCCACCGAGTGTGTTACCAGCCCAATCCATCTGGTACACAAGGTGAGATGAAGAACAAATCGGACCAGGCGTCCTGTGTTGATGATCGGTCGTCTGCCAGCAGCGGACGATCCGATCGGATCGAAGGCGAAGGTTCTCGGGGTACCCCCCCGTAAGTTGGAAGGCCGGTCACGATGATGGTAAGGTACTCGACACTACGGTGTTCTATTTTGAAGTTGACTCCACCACAATGGTGCGCGTGCCCGGATCACTTGGTGATCATGGATATCACCGCAGCGATATTCAGCAAAGAATTGATTACAATGAATTGAATGTGGAATCGTTCTGTAGAGGACATAAGGAACGGCTATCGCCTTATGTTCTCGTTGTCTATAAGGATGGCGATGTCCTATCTGGCTGGGTGGATGACCAGATCGGGATTAATATTTTTTTCCTCCCCATAAGGCTCCCACCGGAGCCGATGGGACTATAGCAGGTCTTGCTATAGTTCCGGAAAGGATCAGGACTTTTGTCCTGATCCTATGCATTTGAATGAATATTTTGACGAAAAGAAAATAAAAAGTGATAACGACTTGAAGGCAGATCGGGACGATCCATTCCAACCTCCCAAGGTTCCCAGGCAGAGGCTCAGAATTCCGTCCGAGGAAGACGACTTGGAAAAAAAGTCGCAGGTCAGGGATGGGGTCATCAAAGAAGAAGACCTGACAAGGATGTATTACATCCACGAGTTGAAGCGATTTATTCGCGAAGACCAGGTCATGCGGATTATAGACCCCCAGATCCCCGATCGCCTTCTCGGACCCACCACCGAGCCGATCCAAAGAGATCAGCCGTTGCTATTGGTGAAGAACCTGCTGGCGATGTTGGCCGAGGTCGGCATGAAAGTGCGAAACCTCGCCAACGTGCAGAAACTATTCGATCTGGATACTTGGAGGCTGGAGATGTCGATGTCGACCTTCCATGACCATTTGGTGCCGTTGGTGGGGGCGGTACGCCGCCCAACTCCCACCCCGTCATTGAAGGTCGCTGAGACCACGGCAGTATACGACGATGTGTGCTCCGACGATAAGTCGTTGTATCAGTCTCCACCTGCCTCTAATAACTCATCGGAGTTGGAGGTCGGGGTTGAGCGGATGACCATGGGGCCGGACCAGACCCCATGGGAGCATAAAAATAACGTGCGGCAGCAAGGGGCTGCATGCCAGCCGGTGCCTCAGGAGCCCCCACAGGCTTCAGTACCTCCGAAGGAGGACACCAATACGTTTCCCATGACCCAAGCTAACGTCCAAGCCATGTTTGAAGCGATGATGGAGCGTTTCATGGGAGACCGATGCCGATCGCCTCCGCGCCCACATGCCCAGGACCGATCTGCCCGGCAAAATGTCAATATTTTCCGGGATGTGGATATGGAGTCAGTGACATCAGCGGATAAAGCTATCCGAGGTGGTAAACCAGTTGGAAAAGGAAGACGCAAGCCGCATCCATCCCTACCGCGCCGATCAAGCAAGAATAGCGATTACGACATGGAGTCTGTCGGCGATCCGGATGAGCACTATCGGTCAGACGGTGCAGGGACGGGAAGAACACGTAAGGCTAACCTAGCATCTACTACCGCATTTGATCTTGGATCTGCCGCGATCCCACGTATTCGTATGGCCGCGACTACGGATCTCAAGGATTTTACTGGAAAGGACGCCGACGAAGAGCAAACCAGATCGTGGTTTGGTCGGGTCAAGTCTGCTTTCTTACGGGATAAGACACCAAAAAAGGAACGGTGTCTGATCTTCAGGGATCTGCTTAAAGGACCGGCTGCGAACTGGATCCAACAGTTGGGTCGGGATATCCGATCTGACTGGGATCTGCTAGGTTCAGAATTTGAGGAGCAGTACTGCAACTCCGGATTTTCTACCGCCCGCAAGTAACACCATATGCAGAAGCGGGGCAACGAGACGTCGATCGAGTATTTGCACCGACTGAACGTGGCCGCAATTCGCGCCGGAATAGTAATCAAGGAAGACAACCCGCCACCGGCGCCGCTATGGAGCACGCGGGTCACTATATCAGTACCCTGGATGACCAAGATCTGGCAGATCATCTCACTCTGCTGCGCCTAAAGGATGTGACGTAAGTGGAGCAGACGTTGCGGACACTGAAACAATCGCGCAGTATGAGGGCGAAGGTCGCCGTTGGATCAAGTCGCTACAGATCGAAGACCCAGACCGACCCTGTGAAGAGGCCCTTAACCAGATCGGCCCGTGCTGTCAAGGCGATTTTGACTGAAGACAGCACTGGGTCGGAAGAGGAAAGTAGCGGCCTGTCCAGTCGGGAGTCGGATGAGGACCAGCATCGCCACGTTTTCGTCACGGAACCTGCCCCAAGAACCCGATCGACGCCTAACCAGGCAGATCGTAAGGGCAGGAGTGGGAATAAGTCCGACCCGTACCGACCTCGCAAGAAGTGTTCTCACTGCGAGTCGAGCAAGCATGACGGAGGGGACTTCTGGAAAAAGTTAACATGGAAGAAGTGCGAAAGACGCGGCCACACTACAGATCACTGCCGCTTCGTGTGCAAGTCATGTGGAGAGATCCACGAGGCCGACCAGTGCAAGATTGAAGAGTTTTTAAATCTGATGCGCAAGTGGTATGTGCCGGGTAAGCATGCGGGGATGCTTCCACCTGACGTGGAAAGATGTTAAACTAGAACGCTCGCCAGGTTGGAATCTGGATCGATCCGAGCGGTCTACGTTTTTTATCTATGCATATGTCGGCAAGGAGAATAAAACCGACAATACATGTTCTGTTCTCAATTGCGTCGATCGGGATCATACGGTCTACAATCTCACGACCGATGAATATTCCCGATCAAAGGTGGTCATGAAGTTGGATCTTCTGCCTGGTGAGTCTCGCGGATACTGGAAGTACCATGCGCCCGACAAATGGTTTAAGCAGGCGAAAGCCTGTGGTAAGATTAATAACCAGAAGGCAACGATGTTGTTCGATTCTGGGGCCGAAGTCTCGATTATCGACTCCGCCTTTGCTCGTAAGGTCGGATGTCGTATAGACGATACCCAGATACAAGAATGCGTTGGAATTGGGGAAAATTCTAACATGACCGAAGTAAGGACGCGCGTGAAGATCACCCTATCGGGTTCGTTGGTTTACTTCTTCAGCGCTTGGGTTTTCAAGATGGACGGTAAGGATGCCCTGTTAGGCATGGATTTTCTGGTGCCGGCGGGTATTCGCCTAGATCTGTCTCATGTAGTGCTTACACTCCCGGATGAGGTCCAGATCCAGTTAGCTGGTCGGCGGCACCTATACGGATAGCACACCGATCTGGTCAGGTGGGATCAAGATGTCACCATTCCAGTCGGCCAATCCGCTGATACCCCGGTCGATAAAGGTTTTCGATCAAGGAAGTTATGGGTGACCAGGGGCGACCGGTGGGTGCCGACCTTTGTGAAGAGCGCCGGCCGGTTCGATTACGTTCGACTCACTAATATCGATGACAAGCTGCTTACGCCCGACAACAATACTATTGTTGGCATGTGTCCAGCGAAAGGGAAGGGGCCAACAAAGGTGGGGTTCGTCTCGATCGGATCGAGACGGTATGTCGAGTGGCAGAATTTGGCATACCAAGCGACCACCGATCTGGTCAGCGATGATGGAAGAAGATACCTCATCTATGGTGGAACGAACAAGCTACGTAACCCCGAGGAAGATGTTGGTTCGAAGAAAGACATCGCAGTCGCCGGACACGGTGGACCATCAAGCAGATGAGCCAAGGTTCGTCAACATGGTGGTCTCACAAGAACAGGCTACAGAGGAGCCGGAAACAGAAACAGAAAAAGGGGAACATGGGATTGCTGGGGCGGACCACGATGGCGCGCCTAAGCAGATCGATGTCATCGAAGAGCAGCCCGCCGATCGGGAACAGCAGTGTGCAACCGACCAGGACGGTTTGGATGATATTGCCCCGGAAGACGATCAAGTTGTATACATGAGGGCGGGGATCAGTACATTCAGGAGCTGGAGAGCCAGATGGCAGTCCTCCCTGAAGTGTCTGCCGATCTTCCCGAAGTCACCTTGGACAATCAACAAGTTGGTTATCGGGATGTCAACAGTCCCGACCAGATCGACCAGCTTAAGAATATCATCTGGAAGAAGAATCATCTGCTGATTGGGAAAGGTAATTCATTACCCCCTGCTGCTCGCGGAGCGATCTGTGACATCGATGTTGGTGATGCCAAGCCGATCGCCCAGCAATGCCGACGTGTGGCGCCACAGTCCGCGAAAAGCTGTCTGATCTTATTAAAGGACTGTTGGCTACCAAGATTATTAAACCGTCGACCTCGACATGGGCCTCGCCGATCGTGATTGTAATCAAGAAGAACGGCGTCGACATCAGGTTGTGCATCGATTATCGGTTGGTAAATCGGTTGACCAAGCTTATGGTGTACCCGATGCCGCTGATCAGAGATCTGCTGGAATATCTTGACAAGACACTATGGTATTGCTCGCTGGATATGGCAAGTGAATTTTGGGTGGTTTCGATGACCGATAGGGCTCGCGAGATTTCCGCATTTGTTACGCCGTTTGGTCTGTTCGAGTGGAACCGTATGCCGTTCGGTTTGAAGAGCGCGCCCCAGATCTACCAGAGGCTGATCGACAACGCACTGTATGGGCACTTCAAGATCGGTACCGATCGGGACCCCACCGAAAACTATGATGTATTTACAGAGGGTGAACCCGATCGGAAAAGGAGACCGTCCGTTCTGGGGAGGCGATCGTATATCGACGACATACTGATCCCCGCTTCGTCATGGAGCGATCTGTGCGAGAAGGTTGAGCAGTTGTTGGAGACGTGCGATCGCTGGAACCGGTCGATCAGTGCTGTGAAGAGTTTTCGGGGAATGTCCAAGGTCGCCTATCTGGGTCATATGGTGTTAATCAGTGGGCTGGAGGCTAATCCTAAGTATCTGGAGTCACTGAGCAACCTCCCGTTTACCAGATCTCTGAAGGCAATGCAGTCTTTCCTAGGGAGCCTGAATTAATACAGCCGCTTCATTGAAGACTTCGCGATTTACGCGGCCGTGCTGTACGAGCTCCGGGAAGTCGACTATCATACGTTGCGCGAAGGAGATCGGGCAACTTTACGAAAGGGCTGCGAATTTGATCTGCCTGCAGATTTTCCGCAGGTGGAAGAAGATGACCACATGAAGCGTGCACAGATTGCTTTCGGTATGCTGAAGGCCAAGATGGCGACGGCACCGTTTCTCCGACACTTCGATCCGGAAAAAATGCCGATCGTCATTGTTTATGCTAGTAAGTGGTCCATTTCGGCCACTCTAGTGCAAGAACATGATGGAGTGTACTACCCGGTCATTTTTACGAGCCGTACGTTGAAGCCGAACGAGGTCAACTATGGGATCGTCGAAAAGGAAGTTCTGGCTTTACTAAGGATTTTGGATGTGTGCTATAACCTGCTGGTCAGCCGACCTGTAAAGGTCCTATCAAGAAAGTCGACATTGGCCTGGATATTATCGGACAATGGGATGGACGGTCGGCTCGGCAGATGGTCAGCAATCCTATCACAGTGGTCCCTCGAGGTCGTCAAGTGTACCAAGGGAGAGGAAGAGATATTGGGCACATTGGCTGCCAGTATCACCCTTCGGTCTGAAGTGGATAAAGCTCTGATGGCGATTGCCCCAAGGAAGCAACCTCGACAATCAATCTCACGGCCTCCGCCGATCGTCGATCGGGATGAGGAACTCCTGGTCTTGAGTTTTGACGGATCGGCTAGCGTGAAGAAGAAGGTCGGCTCCTATAGTGCCATACTGTGGAAGTTACCACAAGTGTCTATAGTAGCAGCCGCCGAAGATTTTACGCCTGACATAACGGTCAACGAGGCGGAATATCGGGGGCTCCTTCTATGTATCGATCCGCTTTCATCACAGAAGAAAGGTCGGATCATCATATGTGGTGACTCCAACCTGGTGATAAGGCAGATCACCGGAGATATCGACTGCAAGGCTCCACGGCTGAGTTCGTTAAATGATCGGGTAATGAAGGCATTGAAAGACCATCCCAAACACGAGCTGTTGCACGTGAAACGGGACTGGAACAGAAGCTCCGACCACCTCGCGACCCAATCCATGCGGGACCAGATCGGGGTGACGATCACCGAGGAGGCCGTTCTACATGAACTTATGGACATAAACAGGCTCCCGGAGTTGATCAAGCCCAAGGACAGCCCCGATCAGGTACATGTGATGGCGGCGACTAGATCGCGAACTCAGAAGTCTCGCCGATCTTTCCCGAAGGAAAGGCTGAGTGAGCGCGTTGTGCAACAGCTAAGGACAGAACGGATCCTCAAGGCGCAGGACGAAGAAGAGTGGATCTTCAACCTGAAAGCCTACCTGCGCGGTGAACTGTCCAAGTTAACGAATGATCAAGCGAAATAGTGTACCAAGATCGCGGACAGTTACGATGTGGATGACAATGGATTGCTATATACTGCCGTGATGTTGACCAAGACAGTGACGATCGAGATCGACTGGCAAAACCGGTGATCCCTGAGTTGATACAGCCGGATGTCTTTCATCACTACCATGTGAGTATAAAGGGGGACATCAGGGAGTAGGAAGGCCATATCACAATATCAGGGCCCACTTTCACTGGAGAGGACTTTTTCGGAGCGTGCAGAAATATGTGGGTTGTTGCACAGATTGCGAGACCGGGAAGGGCAGACCGATAATCAAGGGCCGATCGCCCGGAAATATTGAGGCTACTTACCCTTTCCAGGTGATAGCAATGTATCACATAACGTCTCTGCCCAGATCGACGCGCGGCAACACTGAGCTGCTGATCTGGATCGACCTGTTCACTGGTCTGGTGATCGCAAAGGATAGTGCATCCCGATCTGCGTAGCAGATCGCCCAGAGCTACGAGGTTTGCGTATTCAGAAGGTTCGGCGCCAGCGAGGTTATCAGACACGATCGGGAACCCGGTTTTATAGATGAGGTGTTCCGATCGTTCAATAACATGCTAGTCCAGAAGCAGAGCGCAAAGATGGCATATTGCCCGCAGGCGAACGGATCGGCTGAACGCATGGTGCAGACAACCACAAGGGCGATCAAGATGTATGTGGCTGATCAGGACCAACGTGACTGGGACGAATATGCAGAGAGACTGGTATTCGCACTCAACTCTTCAACCTATCGGGTCCGAGGAGAAACGCCTTCTTATCTGGCGTATGGATGGGACCCTCGATCGACACTTGAAGCAGCGATACCGATCGGCTGCACTCGGAACCGCGATCGCGATGCCCGTCGTTGGCGTATGAAGGTCCAGAAGCATTACCAGCATGCGAAAGAAGTCGTCAATGAAAAGTTGCGTCAGGCCACACAAGATCGAGCAGATCGGAATAACGATCAGGTCCGACCTCATGGTATTGAACCAGGGGCGAGAGTATGGTTATACCTCGATCGGTTCAAGGAAGGCTATGAGAAGAAGTCGACACCATGGTATTGAACCAGGGGCGAGAGTATGGTTATACCTCGATCGGGTCAAGGAAGGCTATGAGAAGAAGTTGGCTCACATGTGGCACGGTCCTTTCCGTGTAGCAGAGCTGATCGGTGAGCATGCTGCCCGTCTGATCACGATCGGCACGGATTATAAAGTTTTCCGATCGTGCATGTGTCCAAACTGAAGCTAGTCATAGAATTCCCCGATCGGCCTAAAATGCACTGTCTGGTGGACGAAGCGGAGAGGTTCGATTTTGATGAAGCTCTGCTGCCAGAAAACAGTTGGTAAAGGCCATTGAAAGAGGACGAATTCGAGGTGGAAAAGGTGCTAGATGTCCGATCGGTCAAGAAGACACGTTTCGGTCGCACCCACCGAGAATATATGGTCCGCTGGAAGGATCATGAAGAAGCAACTTGGATCGACGTACTCGATCTAAATTGTGGAGCACTGCTACGAGAGTTCGAGAGAGAACGAGTCAGTCGGAATCGCTTCGCAGTGATGCAGACTCATGAAGACGAAGATCAAGGCACACAGTAGTACCGATCAGTATATCGATCGGTGTGAATATGTGTAAGGTCTGAATTATTGTGAATTTTGTGATGAACTGTGATGAACTTGAGTAGTGGAATGACGAACGTGGTGATGGTTTTCGCGATGTGGATGGAAACTGTGTATGATAACGTTCTGGTACAAGTTTGGAGAAAGTGATGAAATTTGGTCAAGTGATTGGATGATCATGAATTTGGAAAGAATGATGACATGTATTATGGATTATCTGGTCAGCTAACTGCCACATCAATAATCGCAATCGCCCCGCAGACGGCCGATAGTCAGCGCCGGATGGTCTCTGATCTGGTTCTGGTGCTGATTGCGCCAGGGCTCCTTCCGATCGATCTGGGTCAACGCGTCCTTCAGGTCTGTGACCGGCTCGTCACAATGAAGACCGGGATACCAGACGCCGTCGTCAGCTAATACCCCTCTTTCTCAACCCGACGCTTGGCCATATGGAGAACCGCAGGATATAATAAGATGTCGATGTCGCATTCGCGGGCCAGCATCCCTCCCAGAACGAACTGGCATAGGGTCTACCAGGCCTCGCCCGCCCGACTCCGGCGCCTCTTTCGGTTTTTCTGGAACGAGATCAGGCCTTGATCATGTTGCGCTCGACCAGTAGGAATCACTAGATAGTGTGTAGACTCCCAGATCTCTTGGCTGTAGGTTTCATTGAAAGCCTTCACTCGACCTAAGAACGAGTCGATCCACGCAGTCGACGCAAACATGGAACCCAGCTTGGGGCGGACGAACACCTTCCATGGCTCATCTGCGTACAGACGGGCGGTTTGTGGTGCTGTGACCAGGTCAGCCCGCCATGCATAAGCTTCAGGAGCCTTGGGAGCTGGAGGAAAAAGCCAGGAGTCCGGGCGCGATAGAGATCGGGCTAATATCTGCTTGGTCAGAGCAGATTGGTACAAGCTACTGATCTGCCACGATGACCATGGCGAAGTGGCATCCGAAGTCAGCGATGGGAGAGGTCGATCTCCGGCCAACAATCCTTTCAATTGGGCGTGATTGCGCAGCCCAGATGTGCCGGGCTGGAACGAAGGCAACGGTCCGGTCGACTTGCGCGTCGGTGCAGCACCATCACCCTGGGAGCTGATCGCCTTATTAGTCCCCGATGCAGGCTTCGCAGGAACGGAACATCGGCGTTGATCGGACCGGGACTTGGATAACGCAGTGACCAAGAACTCGGAAACGCTCGATCCGCCCCCCGAGTCCTCTCCGGAGGAGACCTCTATACACTTGGTGCGAGCGGCGCGGGGGCGCGAGGGCGCACGAGATTTGGGGGTGATAGACTTGTCACCTGCATCCGATTTGGGGCTTGAGATGCGCCAGCGTCTTGGCTTTCTTCTGGGGCACCGCTCTCTTATCCTCGAGTTCGTAGTCGCGCGCTATGCCCCGCGCCCTTGAGCCCCTCGACGCATCCTTACGCTTCTTGGAAGTTTGAGAATTTTCGGGGTGCTTACTTTTGGCCAATGAGTGGCGTCGGGTCCGGTCTTTATGAAGATCGGCCAGAACGGCTGATGCAGACCGGTAGGCGCTAGAGCATGCAGCCGGACGACGGTGCAACAAGTCAGTCAGCTGTTGATAGAACCGGTTTACGGCCGCCCAGCGACGATCTGATTCCTGGGTCCAGGCGTCCGATCGGGCCTGGAAGGACTCGACCTTCGCGATCTGCTCCCGGACCACGAACTGTAACTCGCTAATCTGCCTCTCCAGGTCACCATGTTGGGTGCGGAGTAAGGTCCGATCGGACTGTTCCTCCAACCTCTGCCGGTCGACCACCGCGAGCTGTTCCAGGAGGTGAGACCTATAGTCCTCCAAGCGAGACAGATCGTGCCGTGCGCCGATCAGCCCGTCCAAGATCGGCCGGAGCTTATCGCAGTGATCATGCGATGCGACTGCCGATCAGCCGTAAATAAGGCGTCTAACTTTTGTCGATATAGGTGGGCAATTGATCTACATGCGAAGGAAGGTCAGAGCAGGCCCAAGATGAAAACAAACCGATCGGCTTACCTCGCGTTGCTTGATCCGGGCCCGGAGATGTGCGTTTTCAGCGGTCACCTCCTGCAACTTCGTGGACATGGGGATCAAGGTATCCACCTCCTTCCGAAGTTGAAGGAGTGAAGAATCCCTGATGTCTAACTGGGACTGGAGCTCACGGACCGTTTTCCGGAGCTGATCGGCCTCGGTCTGATGCTTTCCCGGTGTGTCGGACTCTGAATTGCTGAAACGGCTGTCATATCGGGCCGATCTGGCCGGCGAATCGAGATGGGGAGATGAGGAACGCAGGGAACCTGTACCAAAGAATGTCAAGAGAGGTTACAAAACGATAGGGTGCGCAAGGCAGGTACCTGGCGAAGGTGGACTCGGAGATCCGTCCATTGGTGAAGACCGCTTCTATGAAGATCTGGATATGATGAGATCGGGCCGCTACCGTTGCGCGGGTGCGACACGACTCAGGGGCGGCTGTGGTGAAGCAGACTCCAGAATTCTGGTCGCTTCCGGTCAGCACCAGACCGATCGGCTTATCGGCGATCGGATTGGTGGAAATCAAGGAGGCTTTTGGGCCTATCATGTGCAAGAGGTGTCAAGAACACGGATTTTGGTAAGTCACATGAGATTGCGTGTACTTACATATTTTCATGTGTGTACATATTGGGGCCATAGGGGGTAGGGAGTTTAGTGTTGGTTTTGGTTTCGTCTGCTAAGAACGTTTCTTGGTTTTACGTCTTAATTGTTGGGCCTTTAACTCAACCGGAGGTCGTTTCGCATCTGTACATCAGTCGCCTCTGCACGCCGCAGAGTGTTTGGGAGCGGAGGGTCGAATAATCCCCTCCAGCTCATGATACCCGGCCGGGACGCGTTACAGACGCACTTGGACCGCCGGAAGTCCCTCGACGGGAGTACACTTTGGTCGGCTTCCCAAGTTCGAGTTACGCACGTTTGGAACGTGTTACTAAGTCTTTTGGATTATTACGTGGAGATATCGTTTGTGGAGTGTATCACGTTCTCATTTGGATCTCCCTATTGGATTACTGGAGTTTATTTCTCATATTGGTTGGGCTTTACGATCGGTTGAGCGATCTGCCCTTTGGAGTATACTCACTCCAAGTATAACTGGTCTACCCGTACCCAGGGTGAAGAGTTCCGCCCAGGGTACCCTACCCAGCACGGTCTACCACATTTAGACCACAATTCAATTCCGAGCACCGATCCACCGAGTGTGTTACCAGCCCAATCCATCGGGTACACAAGGTGAGATGAAGAACAAATCGGACCAGGCGTCCTGTGTTGATAATCGGTCGTCTGCCAGCAGCGAACGATCCGATCGGATCGAAGGCGAAGGTTCGCGGGGTCCCCCCCCTCGTAAGTTGGAAGGCCGGGCACGATGATGGTCAGGTTCTCGACACTACGGTGTTCGATTTTGAACTTGACTCCACCACACACGTTTCACCATGTGCTGAATGTGACCACCATCCCACCATTGGCATAGCCACCAGATCCTCTACGAATTCTGCTGCGGGATCAAAAGACGATTGCCCGTGCGTTCCGCACCACAATCAGGGCGTACAAACGCGCGCTGTTGTTCACGTCCCTGAGTGAGAGGTTGGACGAACGGTGGGTGTGTATCCGTTTGATGCAAGGGTGACCTGTACCACTGAATGGGATCGCTATTGCCGTAGCCTGGTTAGCCAAGGAAGTTCTCGCAGCTGTATATCACCGACAACATCATGGCGCTTAGTGGCTGCACGAATGTCTTTCTGCATCTGGATCGGCGCAATCATGGGTGAGCTTCAAGCCATGCTCGAACAACAAAACCCGTACATGCAGTTGTACGAGCAGTTGTGGCAGCGGATGGAGGGGGATCAGGTGGTGGATCCGGAACTCCGTCGGCTTTGCCTGCAATCGAACGATCGGAGGAGGTACAACACCCCGACTGTCAACGTGGTCGGCGCCATCATGGTGGAAGATGGTTACGAAGGCAGTATCTCCGATCGAAATTATTCTGAAGTGTCACGACGGAAGCCTTCTGCGCATTTCAGCATTTCACTCAGCGTATATTCCGCTTCACTATGTGTTAATTTCACTGGCGGTCGAGAGGGTGGACTCCCACGATATCGCTGCGAGGATTTGAGTACGACGCTGGGGAGGGAGGGTTCAATGAAGACGAGGTTTCTATTCGTGGGAGAGGCGGAACAAGACATGTCTTGCAGATGCAGTACTATTCCAGAGAACATCTCTGTCCTTTTGAAAGCTGAGTGTGCAGAACGACGACTAATACACAACCTGTTTATAACGAATCACTACGTGAATGAAGTTTAAAAATCTTGCAATGATGAGAGCAGCGGATGTTCGAGATTGCACCCGTAGTCATTGACAGAAAAATATATTTTTCGTTAAAAGTAAAATATCTTTTTCGTTATAAGTAAGAGTAGTTGCACAGGACCCCACGCGTGGTTCTACTGGATAGAGTACACTTGGGTCTATTTAGCAGCCATCCATACGCACAACAAGCTGTGTTTCGCGTGTGGCATTCTGGCGCAGTCTCATGTAACTCCGTGTAGCCATCGGCGCTACGGCGCAGCTGGTGGAACTCCAGCTCCATGAGTCGATTGTACAACCATATCATGATACAGTAAGTGGTAGCTCCCGTTCCCACATGGAGCTTTCATTTTTATATGCGAATCTAATTGTGCGCTGTGTCAATGTTTTGGTAGACAGCTCGCAGAAGGTTGCGTACGCTTTGGCTGTCAGCACGTTGGCGGAATTCCACTCTGGATCGTTGACCTGTGCCACGAGTCGACTCACAATCAACTGCCATCGCTCTCCGTACTGTGCTTTGACGATCGTCGTGGATTGGCGTGGCTACAAGTCAACTATTGGAAAGCACCGGAAGGCTTTGTGGCGGAGTCCAGTTCGAAATCGAACACCGAGGTGCCGGAACTTGACCACCATCGCGCCCAGCCGACCAGCTTCCGGGGGGGGTACCCCGCGAACCTTCGCCTGTATGACGATCGGGCGACTGATCAGCACTGCAGGACGCCGAGCCCGATTTGTCTTCATTAATCCCACCTTGTGTACCCATTGGTGTGGGTGGTTACACTCTCGGTGGACCGTCGCTTAGTAGGGACATTGGTAGGTACCGATATGGGTGTACCACTTCGGAGGTACTTGTACCAAAAACCAACGAAAAGATAATCCAATATGTCCGATCTGCAAATGGAGCGGAAATCGTCACTCCAAATGCCGGAAAATTCTGGGGCTTGACTGCACCCAGCAGTGAGGAAACCAACCAATATCTGGGGCAGATCGCAGATGGCAATGTGGGGACCCAGCCAATACGAGAAGAAGAGCACGTTCCAAACGTGTGGGGATTGAGGGGGTGAGTGAACGTAGTGAGTTCTTCTCGTCGTGGAGCTGTGTCCTGGTCGGGAATAAATGAGTTAGAGGGGACCGTGTTAGCCCTCTGCTCCCAATGACTCCTGCGGAGCGGCGACTTATGAAACCCAATCTAAAACGAACACTTGATTTTATATCCAATAAAAATCCAATATGTAAACTACATGCAAAACCTTGTGCCCCACCTTAAATATGCGTATCTTACACTCCAAGCACACGATTGGCCCAAAACACTCCATCCTTTTATCCAACCCGATCGCTCCGACTTGACAACTGGTACACGGGTACATGCTGGTTTCAATAGCACTTCACCCCAGCCGCCCCTGTGTCTGGTCGCAGCCGCACAACGTTAGCGGCCCGATCTCACAAACTGTCTTCAATTCCATGCATTCCTCCGAGTCCAATGTACCAGGTAATTCGACTTGATCTCCGATCGCCACATTTTTCTCTAACACTTGTCTTCGCAGGCGATCGGTGTCCGCACTCTCCGCACATTCCCACTTCTGAACGATCTGACCGTTCCGACGACTCGGGCGACACTAGAATTGTCAGCGAACAAGATGAGCACCAAGTCGTGGTCGATCGGGCGCACAAAATAATTGGTGTACTCCAAGAGGAGTTGAAAGTCGAACGTGAGAAGAAGATCGTGGTCAACGCCACGTTTCAGAAAATGAGTTGGGACACAAAACGGTTCTCCAAGCTGATCTCACACTCTTGATGGACGAGGTTAAGCATCCCAAAGCCTCGACTCCGAAACAAACCAAACCAGGTATGTCAATCCATCATTAACTCCACCTTGGACCGGTCTTCACTTCCTTTTGTATGTAGATCGATTACCAATCAATGTCATCCAGACCGTGCACACGCTGATTGATGCCGATCGGCAGATGCACAACTGCTTCGATCAGCTCGGACCGGTGTTGAAGGTGCTGATCGGTGCGTCATAAGTCGCTTCAAGATCTTCCGATCGCATCTCCAAGAGCAGCCCGCAGTGGTAACTCGACAGAGTTCCAAGAATCAGTCCGATCGCTCGGTTTTGTACTCTCAGAAGCTCGAGTTGGATCGGCAGATCGCCGAGTTACAACTCACGATCGACGATCACACCGAGCGAGTGGATGCCTTCCAAGATCGGCTGAGAATTTGCACCCAAGAGTCGAACCGACTCAGAGGAATCGTCCACCGGTGCCACGATGAGCTGGCTACGTGTCTGCCCGGCTCGCCAGTCGCTAGCTCGATTCCTTGCGGAGCAGCCTCAAGCGCCCTCGCGAACCCGCAGTCGCATTCCGCCGGCGATATTTCCAAACAAAATTTGGGAGGAATTTCTCGCCATTCATTGGCTGAAGTTCCGCGTCCCGAAATTTGCACGCACAGCAATAAACGCAAGGGCGCGGCGAGAGGTGCGAGGGAGCGCGGAGTAGCGGCCGATTCAGAATATGAGGAAAAACCAGCGGTTCCGCAAAATAGAGCCAAGACACAGGTGAAGCTTCTGCGCGCGACAGCGGATCCAACTACACCAGTTCAAGCCACGAAAAATCAAGCGCCCTTGAACCCACATACCGCTCGGTTCAAGTCGGCATTAACCTCTCCTGGGGCGGATTCTAAGGGTGGATCGAAGGATTCAGACGAGCTACGTCTATCTCTATCTCAATCTCGATCCACCCAACGTCGTTGTTCTACTACCGCAGTTGAAGCGCCAACGCCAGGAGCCGACCAAGTGGTTCTCCAGAAGGACGACAGCGTGAAAAGCATATCCAAACCGGCTGGCAAGTCACCCAAACCAACTCTTCTGATCGGCACTTCTGGTCTTTATCATCATGCATATGGGGGCATTGAAGGTTGATGTACCCCTCCCACCTTAAGGTCTGGCTGCTGCCGACCCTTGGTCTCCGGGTCAGATCGATCTCCTGCGGCGATCCGTTTCGACCAAGCAACAGATGGTCCGCACTTTTTCGCGTCTGGACTTCTGGCTTTTCCCGCTGGCGGTTAGTCATCCAGGTTCAACTTATTGGCGACTGATCTTATTACCGGACCGCAGATCGCCCGCCTGTATGAAGCCAAGCAATGAGAATTTTTTCTCCGCCCCGACTTACACACCATGTTCACGCCGAATCCGTGGATCGTCTCGTTCTTGAGTCGCATCGGGCAGTTCTACAGCGCCCACTGTCAAGCGATCTGGGATTCAACCCACTATCTGGTGCTTCCCGCCGGACACGTAAAGCTGGAAAAGGATTTGGCCGCGTTCCAGAAGCAACGGAAGCAGCGTCGGAGTCGGGCGGGTGAAGTCTGGCTGTCCATCTGCCAGTTCATATTCGAGGGCATGCGGGCAAGGGAATGCATCTTTCTATACCCAGTTGTCCTCCATATGGCCAGAGCTTCGCGTGGAGAAAGCCGGGGATTTGATTGAAGACGGAGCTTGGTACCCCGGCTACCACTGCGACACAGAAATCAACAATTCGATGGACGCCTTGACCCAGCTTGACAAGGAGCAGCCTTGGCGCAACCGATTTCGCCACAAGATCGCGTATCAACCAGCCATGATTATCAGGAGGCTATGGGGTGGTCGCGAACTTTGACATTGTAGTCGCCGATCGGGTAATCATTCGCGCATTCATCATTAATAAAATTTATTTTCCGATTACCCGATTGTCCTATCTGTCTTAGCCTTTGTGCACATTAATCAAGGTCCACCCTTACCACATCCAACTGCATCCACACGTGAAAATTGTTACCATCGTCTTAAACAAATATCCACATCCTCAAGCCACTTCGCTACCATAGAAATATTACCAGTTCATCACAGTTCGTCACACACTCGTAGTCACAATAAAACATCCCGAATATTCACGCCGATCGGTATATACCAATAGGCGCTATTGTAAGTCTTGATTTGTTACTTCGTGAGTCTGCGTCGCTTCATAATAATCCCGATTAATTCGATTTCGCTCGGACTCCTTTCCCAGAGCGCCACAATTCAGATCGGATTCACCGATCCAAGTTGCTTCTTCGCGATCCTTCAAGCGGATCAGATACTCCCGGTGTGTCCGACCACAACACGTCTTCTTGGCCGATCTGACATCCAAATGGTCGATCGTCTTGACATCACCGCTGTCGATATCAGAAACACCCTTCCCGATCAGCCAGTATTTCTTCTTCCATATTAATTCCTTGGGCTGATCTGTACGTTCGGGGGGTGTCGGCGACTTGGTCACCTTCTTGCGGATTGTCCAGAGTCACTCCAAGCGGATCGGTTGACACTTCAGGTAGGGTAGCCCTATGGCTCTCCGATCCTTCAACGCACTCCTCTCCGCCCCCGTGAATATACAACAAGTCATCCGATGAGGTGACTTCACTCGGTTCGCCCCTGTCAAACGGGTAATGTTGATCCTTGTCAACGTTCTGTCCTTCTGCAGTGCCAACTTGGGTGGAAGCGCCATCACACTCTTATCTAACATTACAACGATCGTCCTCATCTACAGTCAGTTCCACTGTCACCCAATCTCGTGATACAACTGCATTGAAGACTCTCGGCACATCTTCCTGTGAGCCCACTGTATCGGGTAACTGCGCTGATAACCTTCGACACATCTTGGTCGCTACGTAACCCGGACTTTCTATCCAAGGTAAAAGGATTCTTCGGCTGACTTGTCATCGCCGACCCGATTGGTGGTGGCTTTACGCGCAAAGCTTTGCCACTCAATATATCGTCTTGATTCGATCGAAATAAACCCCATCTTTCTTGTAACTTTTCCTTCGGCCAGTCACATACCGACGATCGTACATTTGCCTAACATCAGCGGTTTGTTACCGATGCTAGTAACTCGTATATAATCGCTTCGGCTTACACCTTACAAAAACGTCGGTACCAGTAATCGCCCCTGGTCACCCATAACTTCCTTGTACGGTAGTCCCTATCCACCGAGATATCCGCCGATCAACCCACACGAATGGTGATATCTTGGTTCCGTCTTACCAGATCAGTGCGTGATCCGTATAAGGGGCGTCGTCCAGCTGGTTGGATCTGGACTTCGTCCCGAAGCGTAAGTACTCCATGTGACAGATCGAGGCGTATGCCTGCCGGCACCATAAAGTCCATACCAAGGAGCGCGTCTTGACCGGTCAGATTACCGACCCAAGCGCTAAAGAAATGAACCAATGAAACAGATAGAGTGATCTTCACACAAGTCCTCCCTTCGGTCATATAGGAATTTCATCAATTCCGACGATTCTTGCCTCTGTGCATAGCCAATCTGACATCCGACCTTACGAGCAAAGGCGGAGTCAATGATCGAGACTTCTTCTCCAGAGTCAAACAACATCGTTGCCTTGTCATTGTTGATCTTCCAGTAGGCTTTCGCCTGTTGGAACCATTTATCGGGAGCGTGACATTTCCCGTATCCACGTCACTCTCCAGGCAGCAGGTCCAACTGCATAACGACCTTCGATCGGGAACATTCATCATTCATAAGACTGTAGATGGGATGATTCCCATATCCTGTCCTTTTTCTGTTGTTTCAACGTCTTTTACGACATATTCATAGATGCTAAACGCAGATCGCTCGGCTCTACCCAGATTCCAACCTGGCGAGATACCTTGTTTAACATCTTCTGCACAAAAGGCGGCAGCATTCCCGCATGCTTGGCTGGCACATACCACTTGTGCATCTCGTTAAAAAATTGCTCCATCTTGCACTGTCCATCTTCGTGAATTTCCTCACATGCCTGGCATCCAAACAAACAGTGATAAGTGGGGTGGCCGCGTCTTCCACACTTCTTACACGTAATTCTTCTCCATCAGCCCCGATCACCGTGTTTTATCGACCCGCAGTTCGTGCACTTTTTGTGTGGCGAATCTGGGTCTGACTTTTTGCCGTTTCTTGCCTTCCGTTCGTCACGGCTTGACACTGGTCGGTCTCTTGGTGCAGACTGGGCGACGAAAATGTGACGGTACTGTTCCTCGTCTGACTCCAAACTGGACCAACCACTGATCTCCCCTTCTGACTCGGTGTTTACATCGGCCACGATCACTCTAATCGCTCGGTCCGGCCTGGTCGCAGGTCTCTTCAGGGGATCATCTTGATCTTCGATCGGGATCGGTTCGATCCGACATCAACCTTCGTTCTCATACTGCGGGAGTGGCGCAACATACGTAGTGTCTTCTCCACTTCTCCCACGTCCTTGAGACGCAGTAAGGTCAGCTGATCGGCCAACTCCTGATCGTCCAACGTGCTGATAAAGTGACCCACATGTTTCTGGGAAGCGCTGGTCGGTGGAACGGTCTCCTTGATCGGGATCCCTGCACGCATAGCAGCTACGTTAAGTCGATAGAGGTACTCGATCGGTCCTTCATCGTCCCTTTTCCTCATGTGGTGATACTTACGAGCAGTAGAAAAGCCGGAGTGGTAGTACTGCCTTCAAATTCCATACATAACAGGTTCCAATCAGACCGGACATCCCGACTCAACTTTTGGATCCAATTCGCAGCCGGTTCCTTCATCAGATCTCGGAAGATCAGACACCGTTCTTTGTTAGGCGTCTGATCACGGAGGAAGGCGGAATTCGTTCGGCTGAAGCAAGATGGGGCTTGCTCTTCATCGGCATCTTTGCCCGTAAAATCCTTCAGCTCAGTGGATGCAGCAATGCGAATCCTTGGGATCGGCTGTCGAATTAAAATCAAACGCCGTCGTCGAGGCTAAGTTTGACTTACGCGTCCTGCCTATGCCCGTACCACCGTAGTCACCGTCAATTTCGCTAGTCGACTCCGTGTCGAAGTCGCTGCTACTTGCCGATAGGCGAGGGAGGGATGGATACGACTTGCGCTTCGCCTTACGAACCACTCCATCACCTTCAGACACCTTGTCCGCTGATGTTACCAACTCCATATCAACGTCCGCATAAACAGCGTCGTTTTTCTGGACCGATCGGCTTGGTGAACGCTGTAGCCGGTGCGTAAACGCACGGTGCGGCTAGAGCACAGAGGAAGACTTTCCTTAAGCAGCGACACGCCGCTACTTAGCCGATACGCCCTAATAAAAGGGCTTAGCGTGATATTTCTCTCTCGCTCGGGGCCATGATTTCCCCAGTTTCCTGTTAGTGTATGCTAACACTTAAGCTTAACGCTTTCCCTTAGTAAGGAGTAGCTAGGGGAGGTACTCCCCTGCTGCAACACTCACAGCACGCTCGACATTTCTCGGTCGAACGTCTAGCTGTACTTTAGAGTGAAATGGAAACTGATATATATTTAATATGTAATTAGTCTAACTTAATAAACTAATGTAAACTATGTGTAATACTAGGTAGAACTTACTTAATCCGTACCTAGCCGAAATGTAATGTACACCACCTGTGTACCAACACGTGTCAGGCTGCCACGCCTTCACCAAGGGCTCCCGTCCTGATTGGATAAAACAGCCAATAGGTCCGAACCTTTCGGACCGGCCAATACTTGGCCTTAACCGTTGTGTATTTACGCACACCAACGTAACTTAATGTAACCCCGTTACTTCCTCCCCCATCAAGACTATCGCTACGCAATAATCAATTATAGTTGGGAACCCCAACTGCCATAACTATGGCGCTAATGAACACCTCTATAGGTGACGAGTATTCTACCCGAGAAGGGGATGATGTCAGTTACTCTGACTCCGGTATTTCGGAGGAGGGGTACCTTGAGGAGAACTCCCCTAAGGATGACCGCTCCGACGACGCCGAACGGCGATGCCGGCAGCCTAATCCTTTCCCCACACGCGAGGATAATGCGCTAACCCGAGCGCCACCATTGCCAACCTCGGATGGCAAATCCGGGTCGCCGAAGGCGACCATTACCAACGAATTGGACGCGGCTCAGGAATCTCAGCTTGCCGCACAGCCAGTAGAGGCTGCATTACGCGCCCCCAAACGCCCTTCCCGGGCGGAAATATCGCTTTGCGGGTCCTCTTGACCTCCAAAAGTGGGCTAAGAACGAGGTAAATAAGGGTTAGCCTTCTACACCCCTTGCCCTGCGGCTGTACAGCCGCGTCAAATCGCATGCCAGAAACGATTCCGGGAAAAACTGCTCGCGCAGAAGCAGTTTACTGCCACCTCGTACCGAGATCGCCTCGGGTAACAGGAACAGGGTGCCATTGTTGAGAACCTACGCGAGGTTCCCTTCGTTCTCCTACAAGGAGAGGATACCGAAGAGGCAGAATAAAATTTCCGCGCTTGGGCGGAAGGGGATAAACGTCTCCCTGACTTTTTTAAAGCTGCACAACAGCTATTCCGAACGTGACGTTCGGCTGGAGAGAGCATTGCGCTTGGCGTTTGCCAGAGCGTAAGCGCTGGGGCAATTAACTGCCCCTTATCACACGCGCTATGCTAGCGCCCATGTCCTCACTGTGGTGCCGGAACGCAGTGCAAGTTTTGCATCTGCCTCCGGCGAACTCCCAGCTACTGGGAGTGAAGGGGATTCCCCCGCCCCTTTGGTCGCCGACTCGCAGCGGGATTCTCCCGCTCGAAAGCGTCAACGACGTCTCGGCAATCCTGCCGCAGAGGATTCTCGGACTCCCACGAGCTCTGTGAGTGTGGATAACCCTTCCACTTCACGAGATACTGGGTTTTACCCCGATGACGGCGTGCGCCATCAGACGCTCCGCATGGTAATGGGGAACCCCCTCCGAATCGAGGAATGGATGAGGAGGTCTCGAGATTGCTACGTGAGATTCACGAGCGCTGCGATCGACACAGCCGTCGTATTCAGGAAGTCTTGTATGGACTCCATGAAGCCATGGACGCAATTGACCACGTCGAGAGGCGGATTGACTCGCTCGAGTCTGCGTCTGACGGCTTTCGCCGTTTTGAGGGGAGATCGGAGGCTTCCGTTGCGGAGCTTCGTGGTCGCATTTTGACCCTGTCGGAGCTTTTACTCCGCCCTGCCGTGTCTTACGCTATCAGCCTGCTCAACCTCCTCCACGAGGGGACCCTCCTCCGGGTCCTAGTATGGCTTAAGCATACCTACATAGAAGGTTCGATGCGTACGCATCGCCTTAGGAATATCCAAGGTATACGCCAAGCCCTTTCGAGCTAGCACCTTGAAAGGCCCCAAAAACCTGGGGCGAAGTTTGTTCTGTAACACGTTGGAAACTGCATGTGTAGGAAGATTCTGAGTGTTTAATAAAACACTTTCTTCTACTTTATACACCCTTTTGATACGCCGGCCCTTGAGGTCGGCCTGTTCCTTTTGCTTGTCTTGGATTTCCGCCATGGCATCGCAAACGTGTCGTAAGACACTAAGGCGCGTCGATAAAAACTTATCGATGTGCTTTCGCACAGATACATGGCTGACATCGGGTAATCCTCCCCCCCTAAAGCCCTGGGCCACACACACGTGGCGTCAACGGAACCCTCGGATTTACTAATCCGTTCACGTAAAACGGGGTAAACCTCGTAGATGCATGGACCGGATTTTTTATAGCAAATTAGGCCCGTCGGAAGCATCTCACTCCAACTCTTTGGAGAATCCGGACATAAACTCCGAAGAATATCCTCAACAACGCGATTAACGCGTTCCGTTTGACCGTCCGTCTGCGGATGATCCGCAGTGCACATGAGGAGCTTGGAGCCCAGCACCTTAAAGAGCGCCCCCCAAAACTGTCCCGTAAAACGGGGCTCCCTATCCTATATAAGGGAATCCGGTAGACCATGCTGTCGAGAGACACGAAAATGGACTCTGGTACCACCGCCAGGTGAGCCATCTTGCTCAAACGGTCTAAAAAGACCAAAATACCGGTGTTGCCGGACTTATCTTTTGGAAAGCCGAAGATAAAATCCATACTAATGGATTTCCAACACTCTGTAGGAACGGGTAAGCTCGCCAAAGGCGCTGCTGAATGTGCAGAGGGTTTGACCCTTTGACACGTCTCACAGGTGCGAATATAAGCACCGACCCACTTATACATATTGGGCCACCAATACAAAGCGCTTAAAGCGCTGTAGGTCTTATCCCGACCTAAATGACCCCCGGTAGGGGCGTCATGTGCCTCAAAGAGGAATCTGTACTTTAGTTCCTCATCATGAGGAACAACCACCCGCGGAGTGTCCTCCGCGCTCGTGCTATAATATAGAAAACCGTCACATAACTGTAACGGTATAACCTCGATCTAGCTCGACTTGACAGGGTAGGATCAGACGAGCCAAGTCCCTTGTCACCCAATGCGCTGATAAGCGCCGTACATTGTGGGTCTTTCCCATACGCCTGGCGTATGAGATCCACCACATACGAGGTGAGGAATGTCGCGTGAGTGAGCTCGTAATCGGGACGACGCGACAACGCGTCTGAAAGCACATTCTTTTTGCCAGGTTTGTACTTAACCTCAAAGTTATACTCCGCAAAGAAGTAGAGCCAACGGAACATCCGTTGCGAGAGATGAGGCGACTTTGTCGCTGTCCGTAAGGACGCGTGGTCAGTATCAACCACGAACGGCTTTGAGCTGAGTAGGTGAACCCTAAATTTGACAAGGGCATACTTCATAGCAAGTAGCTCCTTATCATGAATTCCGTGCCGCAGCTTTAAGCTGCCTCGACTCAAACGCAATCACGAGTTCCCGTCCCGCATCGTCTGCTTGTAACAAAGCACATCCGATTGCGAAATCGGAGGCGTTGCAGACGACGCTAAATGGTTTCCCAGAATCTGGGAGAGCAAGAACGGGAGCTTTCAACAAGCTCCCCTTAACCGCTTCGAAAGCGTTTTGGTGTTTGGTTTCCTAACACCAATCTACGTCCTTCTTAAGAAGGTCAGTTAATGGCTTCGCCATCTCAGCGTAGTTATCGCTGTACTTGTGAAGATAATTGGCTAATCCAAACCAGTTCCGTAAATCTCGAAGATTTACAGGCGATGGACACTCCACAATGGCTTTCAACTTCGCGGTATCCGCCCGCACTCCATCCTTGCCGATGAAGCATCCGAGGAAAGGAATTTCCTCAGCACCAAAGATACACTTGGATGCGTTTTCATATAACTTATGCTCTCGCATACATTCGAGCACTGCTCGAAGGTGTATCAGATGCGTCTGAACATCAGACGAGTCTCCTTCCGCACGACTATGGACGAATATATCATCGAATTACGTCTGAGCGTACTTTTTATGAGGGCGGAAGAGTTGAGTCACCAAGCGATTAAAAGTCGCTGGTACGTTTGAAAGCCCCTGTGGCATAACAAGACACTCCCACGGCATGTCACTTGGCGTGCTGACCGCTGTAAGCTGAATATAGGATGCTCGCATGAGCACCTGATAATACCCGTCCACCAGATCTAAGGCGTTCTAAACAGTACAGCCTGGTATATTGTTCTGGAGTACATCCTTCCGAGGAATCGGATTTTGCATTGGTACAGTAGCTGAATTCAGATTATTGTACGCATGCACAATGCGCCACTTTCCGTTCGGTTTACGGAAACAAAAAGTGGGAAATGAGTGGGGAGACTTGCTCTCCCCTACCATCCCTGCTTATCTTTCCCCTTGAAGAATGCGTCGATGACGTCGCATTGCTCCTTGGGGAGAGTCCACTTCCTAGTAACGCACTATTTGGTTCCAGGAACCAAGTCAATTTCATGTCGGACTCCCCGATCGGTGGTAACCCCATCGGCGGGTTGTCAATAATGACATCTCCGAATTCCTTTTACAAGGAGTGGTAAGGGTCCTCAGGATCGACGAGGATCTTGAGACCGCTTCGGGCATTCAATGCCTGTTTGGTTTGCACCAAAACTGACTCGTCCATCGTGGATGAGGAGTTCAAATCCTCTTCCGGACGCAACACGACGATCTCGTCGAGTTCACCTGCTTTTACAGCAGTCTCAAACTCGTTGAAGGACGTCTCCTCCAACGACAACAGTTCGCCTACCCCAGGCAACCGTTCCAGGCTTACGCCTTCCGTGACATCACCTGTCACGCTATTCAGCATCCGATAGGACTGCTGACTACTGGCCTCGGGACTATTCCCGGGACTCAGATGGGGGGAGTCAATTGCCCCATCTATTGGAAGCGCCTCACGCCTATACACAGAGGTATTTACCTCTACCACCGGTGACTCGCCGGTCTCACCTAATACGGCGTGGTCGGAACATATTCCGACGTGCAAAAAAGACGAACTACGGGTCTCTTCGATTGGAAGCGCCTCGCGCTTAACCACAGGATTCTCTATCTACCCTACCACTGTAGTCGCAACTTTCTCGCCTAACATGACGTGGTCGGGAACCCCACTCTGCAGAAGAGACAAATGTCGTGTCTCTTCTCTAGGAAGCGCCTCGCGCTTACCCTCAGAGGAATCCACCTCTACCACGGGCGACTCACCAGTCTCGCCTATATCGGCGTGGGGATTAACCGCCGAATCCCACTCGTCAAGGAACACTTCCTTGACCTTATTGGGACTGATCATCTCAGACATCCCAATCTCTGGAATCTCACGCCAAAATCGCTTTTGCGATCGAGCAAAGGTGGGTTCGTGACTCGCCAATGCTTCACCAGATCGCGGGTGCGTTGACCCAATGGACTTATACTTCCAGTCTATCCATGGATCGTGGCGTTCCAGCCACTTCATCCCCAGAATGAGGTCATACCTCGAGTCCAAATCCAGGACTAGTCAACATTCTAAGCTGTCGAAGTCTTCAAACTTCATCTTAAGGTCAATCGAGAACTTGGGTACAGGAACCTGTACACCTGTCGCTAGAAGGACCGTGACAACGTCACGATAACGTGCCTCTAGGGCCTCGGCATACAGCGGACTTTTCTCTACATAATCCCGTCTGACATAATTGTCAGACGCTCCAGAGTTTATCAAGACTCTCCAAGGCTTATCAAAGCCTTTCACGTCCGCAAGGACTACCAGCAAACCTGGCTGGTACACCAACTTGGTACTAGAAAGCACCGTTTCCCTCGGGGCGTTGTGCTGTCATCCCCTACCCTGTGGATTAACAGCACTGAGGGATCCCCCAGTAGGGCACCCCGCAAATACTGGGAGCCGTCGTTTCCCGACGGCTTAGGCGAGGGCCCTTTTCCCGCCCTCGGCCCCTTATAGCGAGTGTCTCGCTGGGGTGTTTCGGACGCCTGTTCCGCTGATGATCCGCACTTCCACACAGGACGCATCTTAGCGGCCCATGCCGCTTCAACATTGCAAGAATCTCCGCTTTGAAACTCTGCGAGAAGGAGTCAGAGTGACTCTTAGCGGAAGGTTTCTCATCCGCTTCGACCTGACTAAGGTCCATGGGTTCGGGACCCACCTTAGAGGAACGAAAGTTCCTTTCGGCGTTAAACGCCCTCTTAAACGCCTCCACCATGGATTGGGGTCGGCATCGGATGAGCTCCGAACGTACTGGCCCTGCTTTCAGGCCTCCCATGAACACGGGAATGGACACATCGTCCGTATACGCTTTCGCGTAAATCCCTCTCAACAGGGTATTTAGTTCTTGGACGTATGTCTCCAAGTCCCTAGTGCCCTGACGGCACCTCAGAAACGCAAGCTGATTCTGGAAAACCAGATCAGGCGTAGCGTACATATCCATAAGATTTTCGCTTAAGGAATTATCAGTTCGGGAACACGTCCGTGACCGAATCCGGACATGTAAACGCCCATGTACGGGCTTTTCTCGTAAAATGTGTTAGTGCAAGTCCCACTTGCAAGTGATCCTCGATCACATTCGATGTGGCGAAGGCCGTTTCGACCTCGCGAAGCCACACATAAAGGTTATCACCTTTTTCACCTGTGAATTCCTTTATCTTAAAGGATAACGGAGGGCGCCCACCCGTAGACTCGGGATAACTTCCGCGCAGACTCGCCTCATGAGCGATGAGAGCGTTCACCCTCTCCCGCACGGTATCAAGACGCTGCTCCACTAGGAAGCGCATGCCATCCGAACCCAATATGGGTACCAGCCTCTTAAAGGCTTCTTGTTGAACGGAGGTTAGCTTACCCCAATCGTCCTGGTTCATACCTTGCAGATGATGCCGTCTACCAACACAGGTGTTGGATTCACTACAAGTGCTACCAGATGTAGCCGGTGCGTACACGCACGGTGCGGCTAGCGCACAGAGGAAGACTTTCCTTAAGCGGTGATACGCCGCTAATTAGCCGATACGCCCTAATAAAAGGGCTTAGCGTGAGATTTCTCTCTCTCTCGGGGCCAAGATTTCCCCAGTTTCCTGTTAGTGTATGCTAACACTTAAGCTTAACGCTTTCCCTTAGTAGGGAGTAGCTAGGGGAGGTACTCCCCTGCTACAACACTCACAGCACGCTCGACATTTCTCGGTCGAACGGCTAGCTGTACTTTAGAGTGAAATGGAAACCGATATATATTTAATATGTAATTAGTCTAACTTAATAAACTAATGTAAACTATGTGTAATACTATGTAGAACTTACTTAATCCGTACCTAGCCGAAATGTAATGTACACCACCTGTGTACCAACACGTGGCAGGCTGCCACGCCTTCACCAAGGACTCCCGCCCTGATTGGATAAAACAGCCAATAGATCCGAACCTTTCGGACCGGCCAATACTTGGCCTTAACCGTTGTGTATTTACGTACACCAACGTAACTTAATGAAACCCCGTTACACACGCGGGCGCTGAGGCGATCGGCCATGGTTTTCGATATAACTTTTCATCATGGCTTCAAACATGGTTTGCATGCTTCCTTCCGTCGCGGGAGAGGTGACTGGATCGCTCTTGGGGGGTGTCGATACCTGTGGGCGACCCTGGGTCCCCGACTGGCATTCCGCCCCACGCTTCCGCACGTCCTTTTTCTGTTCCGTGCGACTGGTACCATGATCCATGTTCATCCGCTCCACACCGACCTCCAACTCGGACGAGCAATTGGGGAAGGTGGAGACCCATACAGCGAGATATTATCGGAGAGTGACTGTTCGGCAAGTGATGGCACGAGTTTAGGGGCTTCCAGCGCAATTGTGGAAGTTGGGCGGCGTACCGCCCCCACCAATGCCGTCCGATGGTCATGTAGCGTCGACATAGCTAGTTTTAACTTCGACTTATCAATTTCAAACAACTTGCCAACGCCCTTAACTTTCTTCACCTTCCTCCCAACCCCGGCTAGCATCACCAGAAAATTTTCACCATCTCCAGCGGTCAATCTGAGTCGATCGGTTCGGTTGTAGATCCATGCAGACGATCCGGAATTAGGGGTTCAACAATTTTCATGACCTCGTTTTCGCGAATTAATTTTATTCAACAAGTACATCCTGGTCACCTCCTTGGCACCCACAACCCCATCACCAATCGAAGACATTTCTTCCAAGTCGTCATCGTCCTAGAGCATTGCGAGCATCTGCTTGGTTAATTCGGGCGGATCAGGGTAATCCGCCCTTATAGTGCTTTTCATATCATGCAAATTTACATCGAAATACATTGGATCAGGAACGGGGTACTGATCCCTTCCGGAGCTATATAAAGACTTGCTATCGTCCCGATCGGATCCAGTTGGAGTCTTGTGGGGGGAATAAACTTGTTAATCTCGATCTAGTTCTCCGCCTGGCCAGATCGATCATCGCCATATTTTTCCACGACTACGACACAAGGAGATAAGCGTTCCACATGCCGATCGGCTCCTGGCGGAGCCGATCGGGAGTCGTAAATTCGTTAATCTCAATCTGATCCTTCCCTTGACCAGATCAAACATCGCTATCCTTTCCAACCAATACCACGCAAGGCGATAAGCGTTCCTTGCATCCTCTCCATGGGGTATACATATCAAAACTTGTAAAATACAAACTTTGCGAAATATCTCGGTGATATCCACGTTCACCAAGTGATCCGGGCACGCGCACCATTGTGGTGGAGTCCAGTCCAAAATCGAACACCGAAGTGTCCGGAACTTGACCACCATCGCGCCCAGCCGACCAACTTACGGGGGGGGGGGATTCGCCTGTATGACGATAGGGCGACCTATCAACATTGCAGGAAGCCGAGTCCGATTTGTCTTCATTCATCTCACCTTGTGTACCCATTGGTGTGG
Organism: Peronosclerospora sorghi; assembly: GCA_026184515.1. Taxonomy (NCBI): domain Eukaryota; phylum Oomycota; class Peronosporomycetes; order Peronosporales; family Peronosporaceae; genus Peronosclerospora; species Peronosclerospora sorghi. The sequence goes on along the minus strand of CM047586.1, from coordinate 4,466,453 downwards.
GTGGTTACACACTCGGTGGACCGTCGCTTAGTAGGGACCGTGGTAGGTACCGACATGGGTGTACCGCTCCTGGGGTACTTGTACCTAAAACCAACGAAAAGATAATCCAATATGTCCGATCTGAAAATGGAGCGGGAATCGTCACTCCAAATGCGGGGAAAATCTGGGGCTTGACTGCACAGAGCAGTGAGTAACCCGGCCAATAGAAACTTGGGGCTTGACTGCACACAGCAGTGAGGAACCCAATCAATATCTGGGGCAGATCGCATATCGGGATGTGGAGACCCAACCAATACCAATACCATAATCAGTTAGAATTCTTCTCAAATCCGGATGATTTTTTAAAAAAAATACCAAACATATCCCATATTTCTCTTTCACACCAATTAGCAGCTTTATATATTGTTGTGAACTCCCACATCGAATATCACTAACAATTATATAAACCTTAACAAGATAATTAGTATTATTACTAACTTCTTTAAATCATATGAAATAACTATATTAATGTTAATATCATTATTAGGTTTAATGTTATAAAGTTACATAAACAATGTAAAAAAAGAGCTGAAAAAAATGAAATGTAAGAACCAAAACTACTTACAGCACTCATTGCATCCGGAAAATCAGGAATATTAACCAATTAAAACTTAGTAAAATACTTGCAGTATATAAAAACCAACTTAATGTAAAAGTTAAAAGTATTTTCCAACCTAAACGCATTAATTGATCATAAAAAGAAGAACATGTTCCATACGTGTGGGGCTTGAGGGATGAGTGAACGTAGTGAGTGCTTCCCGTCGTGAGACATCCGGTGGAGCTGTGTCCTGGCCGGGAATAAATGAGCAAGAGGGGACCGTGTTAGCCCTCTGCTCCCAATGACTCCTGCGTAGCGGCGACTTATGCAACCCAATGTAAAACGAACACTATATTTAATATCCAATTAAAATCCAATATGTAATCTACATGCAAAACCGTGTGCCTCACCTTAATCTGCGTATCTTACACTCCAAGCACACGATTCTCCCAAAAACACTCCGTCCTTTTAGCCAACCCGATCGCTCCGATTTGACAACTGGTACACGGGTACATGCTGGTCAAAACTTTTCAATAGCACTTCACCACAGCTTCATCCAGGAACAGCTTCATCGTTTTGGGGTAGTGGCTGCTTGACAAGCTACCGCACTTGATTCAACAGTCGTCTGCTGACGACCAACAAGACGTGCCGGTACGAGAGAATGCTGTGCAGCTGCCCACAACTTCGATGACAAAAGTAGATGCGGACACTTTGTGAAAGAGAAACAGGTGCAAAAAGAGGCCCGATAATTTTACAAAGGCATGCATTTGTCGGTTTGCTGTTGCGACTTCGGCCACTGTGGAGGAGGTTTCGTGCGTCTTTGGTAGCGAGACGTTGGACCCGAAAGGCTTTGAATTCTGCTTGACCACTTAATTCAACTTATTCCTATGACAAAGAGCAACCAACCTCTACAAGGCATCGAGGAGAAAGCAGGTTTCCAAGTAGAATGAAATGGAAATGACGTGGCAGTGTGGATTCAATGCATGGTAAGCAGCGATGACCGTGAATTAGGGAAGTTCCAGATTGGGCCTATGGAAGATCTGTGCCACTGCGTCGCAGAAAAGCTCGCTCTGGCCGACACGCCGAAGTCGTAAAAATTAGACAGATGTCGAGAGAAGCTGTTCGAACGTATGAAAGTCGCGTTGAGATCGAGCAAAGCCATCAGAACACTACGCAACGCTGTCGACAGAAGCATCCATTGGTCATCTGAAAGCTCTGTATCGGGTTGTACTCAGGTTTCGACCTGGATGGAAACTTGGATGCACCCTATGAGTAATATGAATTACAGAGGACCCCACGGTTTCATAAAAAAAATTCACAAAACCCTTTGAAGGGCGTAACACTCACAGAATCGAGGGTTCCTGTGAATTTTGGAAAAGGGTCGGCTTTGGGATTTTTTTATGGATACCGTGGGGTCGTGTATAATTAATTGAGGTAAATGTAGCTATATTGTAGTTTCAATGAAACAATCCGTCGGAAGATGGGTACCATCCACTAGTACTACAATAAAAAGTATAGGGAGAGCTAGCTGTAACACGTTTTTTGAGGCCCCGCGTTGGAGCCACGTTACTGGAGACGCTAATGGGTTCACGGTGTATCCACTACCATAGTGAAATCACATTACTGTTGACCTAATATTTTTCACAGGTTATTCGTGGAGTTGGGGGTCGGTATCTACTTGACTATGTGAGCCCCCCCCCCCCCAATCTGGCCAGCTAAATTTCTACTTGGTAGTACTTTGTCCACAAGTTCAAGCATCATGGGAGAGTTGGGGTTGGACCTGGCGACGAGGATTTTAAAGTCCAACCAAGATGAGACTCGATAAACTATGAGGATGCCGTCGCCGCATCGCTTCTTCAAGTTCAGAAAGTCGTTTCTTCCAATATCGTCAGCTACCATGTGTTAAGGGTAGAGCAGTTCAAGCCGTCGTCGGCCATGTTGGAGCCGTAGTAATACTACATAAACAATATCATATTGAATCCATGCACACATGTAGTAATACTACAATGTTTACATCTTGTGTACAAGAGGCGGGGTTCAGGGTAGCAGCATATCGTGACGAAAGTATCAACGGCAATATATCAGTTAGCTAGAATCATACAACCACACATTTTGGTCTTCATGTTTTCTGGTCCTTCGATGCACGGAATGTAGCATTGAATCCTGAGCGATGCCACACTGCAATTCCTTCCGACCCTCCCACCTCCATAATTGCTTTCGACGCGAACCGTGCGAACCTGCCGGAGTCATGCGGGCCATTACGAAGCTGCTGTCGTCCACTGCGCTCATCCAGTCGCAGCCAACGCGACGGCGCAGCCTCTTCTTGTTCCTCTCGACTCGCGGCGGGCGCCGCATCGAACGCTCGCCAGGTCCGACCCCCGAGTTCGAGTCGCCTACTTCCGTGTACGATCGATGTCTCCAGGAGGCCACGAAGCTCAAGACGCACATCTTCATGGCGAACCACACGCGTCCGACGCGATTCAAGCTACGCGTTATGAAACGTGTTTTCCGTCCACCCGTTCACATCCCCAAGCGAATTGCCAAGCGGCGAGGAGGCACCGACGTCGTCTCGGGCAAGCGCGTGCCCTTCACAAAAGCCATGTGGGAGAAGCAGAAGCGCATGTACCGAAAGAGACATAGCTTGTCTACGATACACGAGTAATGGCGCACCTTGTTGTTATCTAACATGATTAAAACTAAAAAAAGGGGTTTTATGCGAAATCGTTCAATCCGCATCCTACAAATTGCACAAGCCAGCCTCGTCGATAGGATCGGTGTAGTTTACACCAGTGCTGGCACGAATGGTTTTTTTCAATCGGGTTTTTAGTTTTTCTCTAAAAAAACAACGAATTGGTTCAGTTGAAGTTGGCTTTGTATTAACTCATTAACACAACCTTATACCTTCTCGGCTATGACTAAGTTGCTACAACCTACTGAAATTGCTGTTCACTTTCTTCGGTCCTTTTCGGATTAGCTGTTGCGTCGGTATTGGTTTCGTCCGTCGTATTGCTTTTGCCAGGTCATTTTGTTCAGGAGGTTTATCGCTCCATACTACCGGGGTACCGTTTGGTAGTATGGATACCTGAACTTTGGTAGGTATCGAGCCCGTGACCTATCGCTTCTAGATCGGGTACTCAACGAGTGCACCAGGGGGGGGGGGCAACGAATTGGTTCAGCGGAAAATCTGTTTTTTTTGGTTTTATATGTCACCTGTATTCTCCAACATTAAACAAAATAAAGCCATGTCGATATGTTTTATATTCATTTGTCTGTCTTTCACAGGCAGATGAGTGCATATACAAGGTGTTCGACTCGTGCTACCGCGACTTGTCTTTCTTGCGCGAGATTCCTTAGTTCAGTCGAATGGCGAACCTCCATCTGCGGATCCGTACTTCCTGGGCTTGGACTGTTCCACGCAGAGCATGTCCGCTACAGTGGTGGATCGTGTTGGCCACGTGGTGTATGAGTCGTTGTTTTGTTTCGACAAGCGGTTTCCGCACTATAACGAACAATGGCGTGCTGCGTTCGTTGAAGTACTCGTTCCGTCACTTGTGTTTGTTGCGTCTTTGGACGCAATTATGGATGAAATCGCCACGAGCTCACTTGACGTGAGAAATATCAAAAGCGTCAGTGGAAGCGCACAACAGCATGGTCTTCCGTTGATTGGAGTCAAGACTTTTGACTGCGGCCGGCAGGCAACCAGGGCATGTTGTGAATTTAATTGAAAAAGCAGGGCATATTGTGAAATACACGTAAAAAAAGTGCGGCATTTGGTGAAATTTTTCGTATAGTATAGACTACATACCAGTCCGAAGATAAAACCACCAATGGATAGATTGGCTTTTTTCCACCCCTGTACATACACATCGCAAAGTGCTACATATCGATCGTAGGCGAAGTGGACGAGAAGTTTCGCCCACCGACATATGTATCAACAATGACAGGGTGGAAGAGGCCATTGGCGCTTAAACACGTAGCAGCGACGAAACTAAAAAGAGGATGGAGAGTGACGAGAGCGACTAACTAGGACACGTGGCAGTACTTTGAAATCGCTACACACTTGGTGCTACAGGATTGAAGATGCACGACAGGCGGTCTGGCACGGTTCGTCTATACTACGTGCAGAAAGGAGCGTGACACACAGCCCGGGCAATGGGCTGTGCTGAAACTGATCGCGACTTTCTATACTCCATAAATCTAGATTCCCAGACGCTGTCTTTATATTGCTAAACCTACACCTACACTTGATCATGGTGTCCCCGGTACTTGAAGCCTGTGAGTTGTCTACCTATTCGTTATCTACCTATACATCTAAATAAGAGAACAGAGGAAATTCCACGTTACGATGCTAGAACTACATGTAGAATCCTTCACGTCCCTTGCAAAAAGCTCCAGAGCCCGCACCCCCCACTTTGTTGTCTCTATCTCCTCCACCTTGTCACTTATATATATACACACACACACACTCATGCGCTTACACCGAAAGCAAATCTCAACCCTCTTCGGTCGTGGATCCTGACACGCCTCACTCTCTAACCGGCTCGTTGCCACGTCAACCTACTCGAAACACCCAGTGGCCGTCCATGCGTTCCCGTCACGTCCTCGCGCTGCTCTCTATCTGGAGCGGCGCGAGCTCCTGCACTGCCATGGACATTGCGTTCCTCGGTCTCCACCCTCCTGTCGAGCCTGCGTCTCTGTTCAACGAGTTGCCCCTCGCCAAGTCGCTCGTGACAAAGTTAGAGAATTGCGTCACGAGCGCGTGCACGGTCACGACAGCGATCAGCAAGGACGAACAGAAGCTCGTGGGGAACTTACGTGGAGCGTGTTTCAGCGCGAGAAACGGAAAGCGCTAAAACTTGATGATAACGTGAACCGTTGACTCCGCTCGAGCTCAAAATCGTGGGCAACACCTGGCCGAGCTTCGGTGAGCACTATGGCGAACACACGCCCTCGGTGGACGCAGTCTTTGGGTATGAAGAAGGGACGAAGCCTGACGTCCGAGTCGCGTGGCTAGAGTATGTTCACGCGCATCCGAAGGTTCTCGTGGACGCGGCGGATATGATTAAAACTGATGAGGGGCTCGAGACCGTTAGCAAGTATCTTAGCGACGAGTTGCTCGCGGAGGATGGAACGCGTCACTGAACACGGTTAGAGATGGCTACTTAAACGAGCGCGACTTTAGAGTTGACGTGTGGCGTGCCTATAAACTCGTCAGAAGTCACTGTTTTCACCCTTCCACCCGACACGTCGAAGTGAGTGAGTTGTTCGTGACAGTATACTTTTTCAAACCATCCCATTACGTTGAAGATGGTACTAGATATATATATATATACAAAGAGTATACCAAGTCGAGCTTTTGTCTCAACATTCGCGCAACACAATGGCAAGGCGGCCCTTCAACCTACAAATTCATGGCGCAAAATTCCATTTTGGACCCCACGATGAATTTTGGATAGAATATTTCTCCCTCTGAGTCTCCTAAGTAGCACGCACGAAATCTTCCGCTTCGATTCCTGCCACTGAACTGGATGGTGTAGGCGCCAAGTCGTTCCTCGTGAGAGTCTTCTTCAAGTGCTGATTGCAGCGATGGCACCACAAGTGAGTCACGGGATTTTTTTTGTGTACGGCCTAGCCGGCCCCTCATTCACCACGTTCTACCCTGGATATGGCTTTGACCTTGATGCGCGTAGAAGCTCCTGACCCAGTCTGTAGCCGGGTGCGTACACGCACGGTGCGGCTAGCGCACAGAGGAAGACTTTCCTTTAAGCGGCGTTCGCCGCTACTTAGCCGATACGCCCTTATAAAAGGGCTTAGTAGGAGAGAACTCTCCTACTCGGGGCCAAGATTCCCGGTGTGGTTTACAGATAGCTTTCGCTAACCCGTTGTAACAAGGCTTCCCTTATAAAGTGAGGTAGCGTAAGGGAGAACTCTCTTGGGCTACAATACTCACCGCGCGCGCGACCGGGCGTGGTCGTGCGCCTAGCTCCGCTAATGCCTTAACGGCAAGGCTCCCTTACTAAGGGTGTAGGTAAAGGGAGGACTCCCTCTTACCTACGACACTCACTGCGCGCGCGACCGGTCGAGGTCGCACGTCCGCAAAATAGAGTGAAATGTAAACTGAATATATTTAATATGTAATTAGCCTAAATTAATTTAAACTAATATAAACTATATGTAATACTAAGTAGAATATTCCTAATTCGTACCTAGCTAAAATGTAGTGTACACACCTGTGTACTGACACGTGGATGGCTGACACACCACCACACCAAGGGCCCCTGCCCTGATTGGTTAAAATAACCAAAGGTTCAAAACTTTTCAAACCGGCCAATACTGACCTCAACCGTGGTGTACTCATGTACACCAACACTCAATGTAACCCGAATGTAACCCCGTTACACAGTCTCTGTTGGAAATGCGTTGGCGTTTTCGGCGTTTTTTTTCATGATAGTGCAACTCCAGTGGCTGAAATGTTTAATTACATGTTCAAGTTTTAGATCAAGCTAAACACTAGAGTTTGACCTACGTAACTTTACATATAGGGGGGGTTTCAAGCTCCATTTTAAGGAACGTTCTGACTCTTTTTTAACATCCCGACCATCGTTTCACCCCAATTTGACGCATTTGGGGGGAAGCCACTCGAAAACAGACCAAAGCGCAGCGACGCATGGCACAAGACTCGCGCTTAACCACAGGGGTCTCTACCCCTACCACTGGAGTACATGGTGCAGCCCCTCAAGATCGACCTGTAGCACGTCCTGCTGCCGCTCGGGTACAACGCAGCGACTTGTGCGCTATTTCCTGGCTCGAACGAGACTAATCGACACGTCGTCGCGCCGTCGGTCGTCCCGTGGAATTGCAGATGATCAAGCTCTTGCTCCAATGGAGCACCTCAGTCGGCTGACCAGCCTCCTTCCTTGGATGAAACGCTGGAGAAAAAGACGGGAAACCTCCTCGTGCTCTTGAACAATCGTTCTTACTGCATCATCCGGAAGCATGCGTCCAAGTCCACGAGGTCTCTCTCGATCCGTTTGAAGTGGAATGAATGAATGGAACCAAGGCAGCGAATGCCTTCGCAGCACAAGTGCGCACCAATTCGACGTGCGAACGCATCGTCATCAGTGCGTAAGACACGAGACGGGTTGTCCCTATGGCACGACTTCCGCTCCAAGTCGACATTGCGCTACCTGCCAAATGTGGCACCACGAAACGGATAAAGTGTCATGCAGATCGCTGACCAGCGGCATTGGGTACACCATCAGCTTGGTCAACCGATTTACCAACACCGCTGAATTGCAACTCACTCACGGCCTCGATTAAGACGGGGCAGTAGCTGCTTTGTCAAGGCATGTGGCATCGTCAAAAGGTTTTTTGCGTCGGTAGTTCGGAATGCTGAAAGGCCACCTGTCGTGTCGGTCCATTTTGTGATGGATGCCTTGGCTACTAGGTGTGCAAAACACGTTTACCTCTGGCTATTGCATGGACGTACAGTGTCGACAGCGTATGAGATCGCAACGGGCGCAATGCGTGCGCTTCTTACACAGAAGTGAGTTGCATGCATGGTCAATTTATTGGCCGTAATCCCGAGACGTACGTTATGGTTAAGGCGCTACGCGAGAACGCTGTAACGGATTGTTTAGGTGTACCAGGCATTGGATACAGTTCGTTCATTTATTTCTGTCGCCAATTTCGTGCATGGGCGTCCAAATGTTTCCCGATGCAGTCTTCTTCGTGGACCTGGAAGGGCCAACAAACTCCACCGTGTGCGTGATGCCATCGCACAGAATCGTAGCATGCTAGCGGTGGATCGAGACGAAGAGGAGTATACAGAACGAGGGCAAGTGTGTTTCCATGGCATATCGATGGTGATTGTTCTGACTTAAGATTTTATGCACGACAAATTGTTTGCTCCTGGTGGCTCCATGAACCTAGCAGAGCGCTTGGCAAGAAGGTGTGGATGCCTGCCACTCGGTATTCGCGTTGTTGGTCGTGCTCTTGCTACTGCACGAATGACTGCCACGCCTACAAACGAATGATCGAGTACTTGGATGTACTAAAGAGCGAGCTATATGTTGCCAATACTTTGAGGACGCAATTGCACTCGAAGTTTTTCCAAGCAACATTTCACTGTAATACTCCATATAGCGTGATAAGCATCCATTCGATAACGAGGAAGGAGCGAAGCCAAGCTGGGCACAAACGCGTGTGTGTGTGTATCGCTGCATCTGATTCATTTTGTCAGTTGGAAACACCGTTGCGGATCGCTTTCATGGCATTTGGAGTTTTCGCGTAGTTTGGGGCTCGAAGCCGGCGAAAGCAGTGCTTTTGGGTACTTTGGCAGAGCAGCACGCGTCCGACAAGATATACTTAGGAAGATCTTGGGCGTCCTCCGCATGGCGAACTCTGTCCAGGCTCCTCAACCAAGATCAAACAGTGTGGACCCGCGCTTACCATCCATGATGGGATTATGCTCAACCCACCTGTCAAGCGTCCCATGAGAGCGCGCTTTTGCTACAAGGAGAGGCAAAACTCAAAGTGTCTTTGTGCGTTTTCCAGATGCATGCACGTGCTGCACTAAGACGCTTCAGTAGAAAACGACGCTGCTTGACGGCATAGAGGCGCCGCGCTTCTTTCGTTCCACTTGTAATCTCGTGATATTCCTATCACACGAATCGCATTGTGTCAGGTACCGTCGACCGTAGCGTGAAACCAAACGATCCACTGGTTGGAAATTCGTGTATGTAGCCATTTCGGCTTGAACGGATTTCCATGATGATGAAACCCCATTGGCTGAAATGGGTGGGTGTATTTGCGGTTACCTCTAGGTATACTTTTGAAGTTGCATTGACGTTTTAGGTAACTTTACATGATACACTTTCCTTTTTGCATCTAAATCAGTGCCTCTCGACTGAACTCTCTACGGCTGTCAAAAGGCGCTTGCCTGCTTGCCTCTCCCGCTGATCCGACCGTGCTGAAACTTTGTCAGCAGGTGAGTAGTGATCGCGAGAAGTGTCTAATACTTTTTTTTAATTTAAGTTTTTAACAGGTTATGAGCCCAAGGCTCGTCAAGTTATCTCGTGGAGTTTTCTTGGTACTTTGAGTGTGCTTTCGTGGATTTATTTCGTGGTTACGTTTCGTGAAGCTAGTGGAAAGTCCCCTATTGAAAGGGCTAGTGGTGTGACGAAACTGACTGAAGTGATTTTGTTTGATTTATGGTGAGTGACTCTGATGGAGATAAGTGCCCTCCGTACATGAATTCGAGCGTTGGTACGCAGTTTGAGGGAAGTTTCGAGCGCCCTGAATAATAGAGATTCAGGGCATGGAGGTCAAGCATCTCCGAGTGGATCGACCGGGTACAGGAAGGGGTCCCCGGTGCGGGTACCCAACTCTGAGTTTCGGGAGAGTCTACAAAATTACCGTCCTTTTGGTCAGCAGATGTCGTTGAACGACCTTACCGAGGACGAAGGGGTGGAAGCTGGCGCAAGCCCACACCCACAAGTGAGTCAACAACTCGTGGAGTTCCGGTCGGCGCGCAAGGTGCGGGCGTTGCTGTGGAGAGGCGTGCCCAAAATTTGGCACACTTCTGGTCAAGTTTCGTCAAGGCATTTGGTCTAATTTCGGATTGGTTTAAACAAGGGGGGATTTTCATCCTATCAGACTCAAGAAGTGTCAAGAACGCAAGTTTTGGTGAGTCACCCGACTTTGGGTATTTTACATATTTTTGTGGGGGTACATTTAGGGACTATAGGGTAGTAGTATTTTAGTTGTGGTTTTAACTTTTAGGACAGAGGTTATACCTTTATGTAAGGAAATCTTTTAGCTTTCCAGATAAGTGGCTGAAACCTCTTCTGGTCTTGGTTCACACCACAGCTAGGGGTCGCCGTTCTTCCCTTTTCGTACACTAGTCGCCTCCGCCCGCCGCGGAGTGTTTGGGGGCAGAGGGTCGAATTATCCCCTCTCGCCCATTATACCCGGTCTGGACGCGCCGCACGCGCACTTTGGCCCACCGGAAGTCCCTCGACAGGAGTACGATTCGGCGATCTCAACACCTCAACTCAAGTACTTTTGGAACGTGCTATTCACTGGATTGGTCTTGGCGCGGAGATATCGTTTGTGGAGTTTCACGAGAATATTGGGTCTTTACGCGGACATATTGGCTTGTTTTAATATTAGTTGGAAACTAGACCGGTTTTGGTCTTATTTCGTATTGGTCAGGGGCTATACCGGAACGGTCGGTCTACTCTCTATTATTTCGTATTGGTAAGGTCTTGATCGTTTGGACGATCGACCTATTGGAAGTTATCTCTTGGAAGTGTTTTTGGTCTGTTTGTGTCTGGGGTGAAGAGTTCCGCCCCAGAGATACCTACCCAGATCGGTCTTCTATATTCAAGACCGCTTCGATCCAATCTGCGATCCCGATCCACCTAGTGTGTAACTAGCCCATTCCATCGGGTACACAAGGTGAGATGGACACTAAACAAGCGGACCAAGTGGGTTCTGATGACGACCGGTCGTCTGCTTGCAGCGGACGATCGGACCAGATCTCGAGTGGTGGTCCGCGGAGTACCCCCTCCGAAAGTTGGAAGGCTGGGCGCGATGGTGGTAGTCAGGTTATCGATGCTAATGTTTTCGATTTCGAACTTGACTCCACCACAATGGTGCGCGTGCCCGGATCACTTGGTGATCGTGGATATCACCGTGCTGATATTCCATCAAAAATTGGATTCGAAGATTTGAATGATTTGAATATGGAGTCGTTCTGGAGAGGACGTAAGGAAAGGCTATCGCCTTACGTTCTCGTTGTTGATAAAGATGGCGATGTCCGATCTGGCCTGGTGGAGGACCAGATCGGGATTAATAAGTTTTTTCCTCCCCAAAAGGCTCCCACCGGAGCCGATCGGGACTATAGCAGGTCTTGCTATAGTTCCGGAAAGGATCAGGACCTTGGTCCTGATCCTATGTGTATGAATGAAAAAATTGATGGAAAACTAAAAGATGAAA
>CM047586.1:4434179-4444875 GCA_026184515.1 Peronosclerospora sorghi | reverse complement strand
GTAGTCAGGTTATCGATGCTAATGTTTTCGATTTCGAACTTGACTCCTCCACAGTGCTGGAACGCCTGCCGGGCAGGGGTATGTGCCGGTGCAACACACCGGGTACAAAATACCTAAGTTAACTATTGAAAAGTTTTCGGGGCGCGAGTTGTACCCCGGTCTGGGTGCAGGCTACCGCCAATGGGCATACCTCTTCATGGAGGCGATTGAAATCGGCGAGATAACTTCCGGTTTTCAATGGAGTGAGCGCCGAAAGTAAACAAGTGTGGTGAGCATCTGGAGGGCACCGCCGCGAGGTATTTCCGCACGAATATTACTTCATGGTGGCGGGTGCACCCACAACTAATTTACGTCATGGGGCAGATGTGGTTGGGATTAAGGTGAATATCCCACCACCAAGCTGCTGCATGGTTTGCAAAGGAAAAGGACCCCAGGCAAACGTGGACGGAGAACTATCTATACCTAGTAGCTCTGGCTCGCGAAAGCGGGTCGAGTGTAAAGTTGATAATTGAAAACATTGTCAAGTATGCTGCGCCGCGAATCAAGGTGATGATAATGGCGAGGCAGATCCTAGTAGAGAGTACTACCTTGGCCACGCCCAAGAGCTGATATTGCCTGGGCGCAAGAGTTGGAGGACGATGCATTGAAGAGCAGACCCCCCCCCGCAAGGCTACATGCTATTTCTGTGCTACCGAGCGAAAATAGGCGTGGGTGTTATGCATGCGGGAATGAAGGTCATATAAAGAGAGATTACCCGGAGAGGCGTCGCAGAAGTGCGAATAATTCTAGCGAAAAATGGACAAGAAAAATGACGAAGGATGGTCGAAAAGGGTAGCGCTAACAGCCCTCGACACACAATCGAATATAGCGACCAATGGGCGCTTTAATGGAGTACCTAAGGAAAACATGTGGATTGTGGACAGTGGAGCCAGTCGACACCTAGTGTCGAATGATAATTTGCTGGAGGACGCTAGGGAGTGCGGTCCAGGTGATACATTGTTCTACCCGATGGCAGTACGCTGAGGGCTACCAGGGTCGAGAAAGTAACTTTACAGACGGACACACAGTTCCCGACGGTCATTCAGCTGCCAGAAGTATATTTCGCGCCAAAGTTGGCAAAGAACTTAATTTCACTAGGACGTTTGCGTGAAAAGGAGTGCTCCATTGCTGATAAAGGTCACCAAATGAATGTGACATTATGTGGAAGAAAATTGTTTTAAATCGAGACTTGTGGCGCCGTGTTTGTGGCAAACTTGACGAGTACCAAGAAGAGTAGAGCGGACTCGGAAGGAGAAACGGAATCAGTTAAGGAAAAAAAGCGCAGCCACGACAAAAAGAAGGATGGAAAGAAGAATGCAAAGAATCTGCATTTAATTCAGACAAAAATTGATACATTAAGAACAGAGTCTGCAGAGAAAACCACTTGTAGCCTTAAGGAGATGGCGAAGACGCTGGAGATTGCTCGTGAGAAGATGACGGAGGCAGAAGCGCGTGTAGTTTCTGCCGACGAAGAACATCAGGCTGCTCGTAAGGCTTTAGGTGAGATGAGGTCACAGTCTGAGGCTCAGAGCACCGAGTTGGAGCAACTCCAAGAGCGGATTCAGTCACTCGAGAGTGAGCTACAAGAGCTGCAAATCCAGCGCGAGAGCGACGCAGAGACAGCAGAGAAAACGAAAAACCGTCAGGGGCCCGAGCTCGCTACGAAGGACGAGATTATCTCGACACTTAAGTCCAGGCTGGAAGAGCAGAAAAATGCCCTGGAAGAAAAATCAGCGTTGCTGGATAAGGGGCGTTAATGGATAAGGAAGCGTTTCTGGATAAGGTGGCATTGAGTGATGCAGTTAATTTAGCTCATGGATGTGTGGCCCTAAACAAAATGGATGTTCGTGGTTTTTTTTTGCTGACCGAAGCACTCTTCCGGCAGAAAAGACACGAGGACGCCGTGGAATGGTACAAAACGGGGCTAGAGATACATCCTCATAACTAAGAGCTTCTGAAGGGGCTGAAGAAGGCTCGAGTGGCTGTGCTGAATGAGTTTTTAAAGCAAAGTGACGATTCTGACGAAGAAGTTTTAAATAAGGGCGAATCTATTGATCAAAAGTGCGTGGAATCTGCCGATATAAATCAGTCAGAGGGAGATAAGAACATCTCGCTACTGTCAGTGCAGAGCGCTAAACATATGCATACTCACGTGGATAGTAATGAGATCTCGATCAATAAAAGTGAAAACAGCGAAACGCAGGAACCTTGTGTTTCAAGCCAAGATGGAACGCGTTCTGGAAGTTCTCGATGTTTGAAGCTGGCAAGACTCGCGGCTTTGTATGCCTGCTCAAAGATGTTAAATACCGTTATGTTAATATCAATGCTGGTGATGTGTATCTATCGGTCGCGTCTGAAGGAACGTGTTGCACGATTTACACAAGATTGGATGAATGGATCAACGGATAAGTTGGGAGCTCTGGCATGGAGTCCGCGAGTGGCAATCGTGATTCTTTTGTTTATGGAAATATTCGGCCAAGTACAATTTATGCTTTTTCTTGCAGCAAGATGTGCGTTTGATTTGCGTCGTGTATATGGTGACAGCAATGCTTGTGGTCAACGTTTTGCGTACGCTTGCTGGAGAACACGCAAAGTTGTGGGGTGAAGGGGGACGACTTAAACTTGATGCCTACGTGACGGCTTTAACATACTGGGTCGTTTGGCGTGGTGAATGGACCGACACATTACGACTGCTTGGACCTGTATTTATTGATTCAGGAGGAGTTATATTGGGCTCGGTTACGTCTTTTGAACTGCAGGAAGTTTGTCGACGAGGCAAATTCTATCAAGCGCGCAATAACTTCACGGAAACAGTGACCTATTTAATGAGAAGCCTTTTTGTGCATTACGCACACGTTCTTAGCAAGATCAAGTCGATAACGTTATTTGCCGATATCGATGCGGCTACGCAGAAGATTCATCGCATATGTTGTGGTGCAACTGTAGACGCAGCAGCCGTGGAATCTCTGATACTGTCGAAGACTGTGCAGCACCGATACCTAATCTGTTGTCGCTACCGTGACCTATTCAAACAAATCTTAACTGAGTGTGTAAAGAACACGAGTGAGTACGGTGTTCTGCTGCATATACTATCGAGTCCTCTGGAGCAAGTGGAAGCGTAGATGTTGCGCGAGGCTACAACGGACGTAGAGAGAAAAGGGGATAGCTTTTTCTCGGTTGTGATGGCTCGTTCGAATGCAGAGGTCGCGTTGCAGATGAAGACATATGAAGAAACGTACGGTGAGGATTTGGTACAAGTGCTTTTCTTTTTTGATGGATAAAAGGAGGAGTATCGTGTGGATGCTGTTATAACGTGTGCCTAAGGTTTTCAATCACTGGTGGTCAGTCTGTGTGGGTCCCACGGTGCACGCGTCCTGACATTTGTTCGCTGTGCACCGTGCTACACTCAAGACCCACGCACCCGCCATTGGTGACTACAAGGTGGACTACTATACGAGGTATCTGTTCTACGGCGGCACTAAGGAGTTGATTGCGTATTGGGCAATTGGATTGACGAAGATGTATTGGATTGAATTGGATTGACGAAGATGCATTGGATTGATGTTGGATTGACGAAGATGCAGCCTCCGGTGTTTCAGGAGGAGTGTTGGAAATACGTGTAGCCATTTCGGCTTGAACGGCTTTCCATGATGATGAAACCCCATTGGCAGAAATGCGTGGGTATATTTGAGGTTACCTCTAGGTATACATTTTAAGTTGCATAGACTTTTTAGGTAACTTTACCATAATACACTTTCCTTTTTGCATCTAAATCAGTGCATCTCTACTGAACTCTCTACGGCTGTCAAACGGAGCTTGATTGATTGCCTCTCCCGCTGATCCTCCCGTGCTTAAACTTTGTCAGCAGGTGAGTATTGATCGCGAAAAGTGTTTAGGACTTTTTATTTAAGTTTTTAACACCACTTATGTCGCCACCACTGCGCACGAGCGGTGCACCCTCCAGCACCACTTGAGTGATATACACCATTTTTAAAGTAAGCGTCACGCCCGAAGCTTCGCGTGTGCCCAACTGCAGCCACCGGCATTAGTGTTTTCTTTCGTCGCATAGTCAATGATACCACAAGTAGTATAAACTTTACAAGAAACGAACGCAAAGAGAGCTACACATGGGAAATGAAGTTTTTGCTGCACGTCAATACTTCCCGATTCATCAGCGAGCGCACCACCACCAAGACGATCGAGCGACCTTATCCTGCAATGCGTAAAACTACAGGTTATCCTCTTTCTTTAGTATTTTCTTGAGGTACAAGAAACATGGTTTCTTTTGCGACTCGTATCATCTGCGCACTGTCACGAAGCCGATATTTCTTGACGTAGGAAACTGTCTCTTTAGTATGATATTGCCATTGGTAGCACAAAACAATGTACGTGCCAAAGGATGTGGTTGACGCGATGTGGCTCGGGTCATGGTAGAGGGCGGCGATTTTCATGAAAGAAAATCGTCCATTTCGCCAAAACGAAATCGACTAGCTTGGACCACCTATTATATAGTCTTGTTTTATTTGACCTACGTAACTTTACCTAATCTACTTACTTTCCGTTGTAATTTTTAGTAAACACACCCCGCTGACACCTCTACCGCGTGGCGAGGGTCTCGCGACAGTCTGCCTCGACTCGAGATCCCACCTGACCCAAACTATCAGGCCAGGTAGTTCGAGATCTCACCCAGACATACAACTTGTGCGTTTTGTGTTTGACAGTGTCTATGGCCAAGCAATTGTTTCACCAGTTTTCAAAACGGACAAGCTGTTGTAATTACGTGTAGCAGTTTTTGAAGTTTGGCTTTCAGTGTCTTTTCATGGATATGAAACCCCATTGGCTGAAATGTGCATATACATTTTCTAGTTTTCAAGTTTAACTTTTTAGTATTGTTATACTAGCATAGTGACCCGTTGTACCAACGGGGCAATATATTTAATATTTGTAACACTGCAGAATGTAAATTGGGGTTGAGCTGAGAAAAATTTGAAGACACGGCAAATATATATACACTATATATTTTATCTAATTGAGCGCCTCTTCATATAAAACGTTTCGCATGACGTACACGCCTGCTCTGTTCTCAACAGGTAATAGCACTTTTATGTGTGCGGTGGACGTTGATCTTGAGAATGCAACGTATAACTGGACGTGCGAGAACACTTCTCGGGTAAGATCAATCCCAAGATACTTCAGCGTCTGCCCTTGCGCCTTGCTAATTGTCATTTCATATGCAAGACGAACAGGAAACTGTCTGCGCTTGACCTCGTAAGGTAGTCCTGCATTCTCCGTCGTCAAAGGAATGCGTGGGATAAATGCAACGTATCCCGCGAGATCGCCAGTCACGACTTCCGCCTCAATGAATCGAAGACTAATCCGTCGAACAATCAGCCGTGTACCGTTGCAGATACCATGCGCCCGATCCAGATTACGTAATAGAATGATGGGGGCTCCAATTTTCAGCTGGAGTATATGTGCGGCCATCCACTGGGTTCTAACTTGTTGATATACTCGACGGGTATGATGTTCGCGCGCCCGCAGGATCTACAATAGAGTCCGCACTTTGAAGCCCATGCAAAACTACGGGGAGAATCTCAAGGATCTTGTTGTTGATCCTTCCCACCACTTCATTGTGTGGAGCAATAATGGCTCTCTCGCAGAGGAATTCTCGCTCGCCGATAGGCCTGGTATGCAGTAGTGGGTATACAGCTTGAATAAGACTTTTCTGATCTTCGTGCTGAATAAACATGATCAATGGACAGCGGATATATTCGGATTTGACTTGAGGAAGTTTTTTTTCTTCCATCTTGAGCAGCCATTGAAAAAAGGTTTCCCCTCCGAACTCCTCTCGTGGAACATTGCCAAGTCCTGCCGTACGCATATTGGTCTGAAGTCGAAATGTGGTGACGTGCTGCCAGAGATGAGACTCTTTGATTGATGAAAGAACAATTTGTGCTCGTGATACTTTTGGAACGACAGGCAACACTTGACGAAAATCCCCAGACATCACAAACACTTCGTCCAAAAGGCTCGTCCACGCCAGTAATATCTCTCAAGCTGCGGTCGACAGCTTCGAATGAAAGCTTATTGGTCATTGGCGCCTCGTCCCAAAATATGAGTCTGGTACGTCTGATGAGTTTTGCAAGGTCCGTCTGACGCGTGATGGCGCAGTGATGTATTTATTAACTTCAGAGGTATCTTGAATCTGGAATTTTCCGTCCAGCCCTTTTCAAGAAGAAGTGCAGAGATGCCTGATGAGGCGACAGCAAGCAATGTCCCCATTTGCACGTACCCGCTGGAGCAGTGTGTTCTCCAAAAACGTTTTCCCTGTCCCTCCAGGGCCATCGATGAAAAAGACTCCGGGTTCACGGACTTCATATCTGGCAATAATTGCGTCAAAGGCGCTTCGCTGATCCTGGTTTAGCATGGGCACTGCCTAATCAGGCTGCTGTTGGACCAGCGGTATGTCATTGTCGATTTGATCGCGTATCAATCGGTTTCCTTCAACGTACAATTCCTCCATTGGAACAGCAGGATCTGGGAGTCCGAAATCCCTTAGACGTTTGTCCATAGATCTTGCCAGATCATCCTCTATGAGGTGCAAATCCAGGCTCGTGATTTGTTCTTCCGTTGGATCCACTATGCCACGCTGTCGAAGACGGTGTGCGCAATCTTCTGTCAGGCTTTTCTTATGATTTTCCCAGAGCTGTGCGGGGTATGCAGGGGGGCCGTGGGTGAGAATTGTCACGTAGAGAGACCTCAATTGTGCTCCAGTTTGAATACCCGCTGCTTCTCTTAAGCACTGATCCCATTCTTCATCTGTTTCGTACAGACCCCGGGCTACACATGCAGCTTTGAATGCTTCGTGCACGTCTCCGTTAAATGTCTTGAGATCATCAAATGATGTCGCTCCGCGAACCACATTGATTAAGGTTCGTGCAAAGTATCGCTCTCCACCAGAGGGCCAACGAAGTAAATCCTTCCTACCGCGTAACCCTTCATTCGCACTTTCTATTCTTTGTGTGAGTTGCTCCACGTGAAAAATTTGGGAAAGTCTTGATACAGTGTTTGTCGAGCAAGTTTGCTTGAGCGGTTCATCACAAAATACTCTGTAAGTGTAGTTTTGTGATTGGCCGCCCGCTCAAGAACATCTGCCAAAGGCTGGCTGGCATTGAATGTGATACGCTGCTCATTTGGCAGGTGGACCTGAACGCGCGTCACTGAAGGAGATCCACCATTCAGTTTGAACTCAAACTGTCTCCAGATCGCTTCAGCAGGTGAGACGTATCGAGCGTTGATGTACTGTTTCACTTCATTGATAGGCCCCTCAAGTACCGCTGTTGCACAATCATGGCCCTTGTAGACATACTTGAATAGATATTTGACTGCATGAAGTGTTGAGCAAATCTACGTTTAAGGGTGGGATTTAGCGCTAATTGTTACACAATGTGATTACACAGATGATTCAAATACCATTCACCGCAACGTTGATATGCGCATTATACTTTGACGATAGCCAAAGATTATGCGGGACTGTCCAGCGGTTGTCGATAGCATGTCCTTTGGAATCCAGAAATGTTCGTCCATTGTTGCGATGGCGGTACATGGGGTACCCATCATCGTCGGAGCGTGTTGCTTCATTGAACGTGCGAGGATACCGTTTTGAGAAGTTGCCATCAATCATACATGTTGCCGAAGGGTTTGATGGACCACACGGCCCCTGAACCAAGCAATTTTTCACGGTGTCATATGCCAGAGGGTGCAAGTCCGGGTCAGGAATCTCAGCCGACACCATACTATCGATCTCCTCTGGTGTCGCGAATTTAGATTGCCCGTCCAAAATGATGAGCATATGCACGTGCGGCAGACCTCGCTTCTGGAATTCAACAACCCAGACTTTGTCTACAACTGCACCAAATACTCCCTTTTCAAGATCATGGAGAAGCTCTTTCAGCTTCGGATGGAACACGCGGCTAACGAAGTACGGTCTATCGCTTGCTATTTGCCCAGGTAGCAGCTCCTTCGTGATTTCGTACCACTTTGTATTGCACGTAAACGTTACAAAGAGGTCAGGTGTTCCAAAGGTGCGCACAATTTCCATTGCGTCTTGGTACAGCTGCACCATCTGCCGTGTGTGTCAACCAGTGAAAGTTAAAGGAAGGATTAGCTTTTGGCCAATCTCTGCTGCATTGGTATCCCCCCGATTAAGCGCATTCTGTGAGCCTTGATAGATGTCCACACGGAGGTCGTCTTGATGCTGCACAATGAAATTCAATCTGCTGTCCTCTGTTCACGCATATCTATCAACAATGAGCTGATGAAACAGCCGTCCTGCTCGAAAAAGGTGCTCGTCGCACCGCACATGGAACATGTACGCGTAAAACTGATTAAATGTGACTCGCTGAGATCTTCCGCGTCCCGTTACCACTTTTCTCTGCCCTTCCACTGCCGGATTGATAACAAATTGTCTACTGTCTTGATTGTAATTTAATCCAGCAAGTGCAATGTTTGGATGGCATCCATCACGCCCGTCCGGAAACAGGAGCACATAGTGCATTGGGAGGTATGAAGGATGCAGGCAAGAAATACTCTGTAATGACCCACCTGCCTTTTTACAATGATATCGCGGGTTGATGCTTTTCCTTCCATTCCATCGCCCACAATGATTGCGCCAACCTCGTTGGCGGTAGGTGTATTGTATCGCAGTGTGTCATTTTCACGTCATGTGACTAATCTGAGAGAAAGCTCCGCTGAAGGCTCTTCAACCAATCGCTGGCGCGCGCTTTCATAAGTCTGAGTATAAAGGTTATGTTCTTGGAGCATCTGTTGCAAGCTTTCCAGTATCTCAGGGTCAAGATGATCACAGAAAGCCAGGAGGCTTGCTGCTTGCATTTGCGGATCGTGGATGTACAGCTGTGCGAATTTTGGTGCGTTCCCTAAGGCGGGTAGTAGGCTGCCAAGCAGTTCATACATCTCTCCTTGCAGCCGATATGTGTACACACCCCTGCGCCATACTTTGATCAATTTTGGCGCCAACTGACGTGAAAGTTAGGGCGTTGTTGTACATCCGAATTTTTTCATGGAAAACTTTTCCTTTGCGCGTCTGATCCTCAAGGAGATCGCGCAGCGGTTGCGGTGGCGGACGAATTTCCGGAAACTGCACCTTTCCACCACTACAACACATGGTAAAATGTGGGTTTCTGCGCGATGATCCCGTTCTGCGTTCTTCTATCCAGTGTAATGCCTCACAATGCAGACACTGCACACTCATTCGTCCTAGATAGTGCCTTAGTTGCTCGCTCCTGCCATCGAAGTCCTGTCGAGCACGTGGAACCTCTGGGATATCTGCACGTTGGACGGCAGGATCCATGCTCTCCTGCCGATTGGCATACACCTGGCGTCGCCGCGCGTTTGTTGCCTCCCTCTCTGATAATTCTCTGGTCGCGCGCCGTTCTGCTGCACGCAGCCTCGGACGTGCGTTTTCTGCCTCCCGCTCCTCTGGTGTCCGACGCTGCCTTCGCTTTCTTGCAAGGCGAGCTCTCCGATCACGTACAGTTTCGGTGTTATCTGCCATGTGTAAAGTCAGTAGTAAGTCAGGCTGGATGCTATTCTACGTAATTCAGTCTATTTCAGCCAATTAAAATCAGAGCTACGTACAACAAACAGACGGCATAGTGTTCCGTTGTACCAACGGGGAAATTAATCTAATATTTGTAAACTGATCCAATCGAGTGAGGCTGGTGGGCTTCTTCCCGCCTGTTTTATGTAAGATTAGTAATGCACTTTCTTTCGTTAATTTTGTTTGGGGCATTAAAGTAGGCACCGAAGTATATGTACAGTATACAGATTTTATGGAACCGTGATGAACAAAAAATGGTATTATTTTGACTGACTCATTAAGTAGAACGAATACCGGCACCATTGCATCCATGAGTTCACCCAGATGCACCGATGTCACCGCTTGAACCACCGGAGAGTCCACCCGCAGCTCCACCAGCGGCTTCACCACGGATACCGCCACCAATTCCTCCATCAGCTGCGCCAGCAGCTCCGCCGCCTACTGAGCTGCCAGTGCCACTACTTGTTATTATATAGATCAATAGAATGCGGTGTGGTGTACGTACAACCCCAACTTGCTCTTGAACCATTAAAAGCTGTGAGTTTTGTTGCGTGACGAAGAAGCTTGTCCATCAACTGCTCCACCGCCACAGTGCGCGTCACGGATTGTAAGTTCAGACACATTTGCGAAACATTGTTACTTCATTTTGTAAGCCATTGATAATGTCTAGAAACCCATGAAAGATAAAAAAATGTAAACATGCGTTAATCAATCAAAGCACTTGTGACTCGTCAACCATGCTGTGCGCAATTTGTAAAATAGAAACGAAGACATGAATACCTACCAACACTGCGCTTCAACTGGTCTTGTAAAGTGCGGTTTGCATGCTTTATTGTGATCATCAAATTAAACCCATGCACAACAATTAAGCGCCATAGAATGTTAGCATATACACAATCATCAGCATCAATGTCTGGCAACTTACCCGAACTTGCTCTTGAACCATTAAAAGCTGTGAGTTTTGGTACCACTCGTTCGCTTCCTTTTACAGTCTAATTAAAAACCCATGCACAACAATTAAGCGCCAAGGAATGTTAG
>CM047586.1:4416162-4433637 GCA_026184515.1 Peronosclerospora sorghi | reverse complement strand
TATCTATCTATCTATCTATCTATCTATCTATCTATCTATCTATCTATATATATATATATATATATATATATATATATATCGAGATAACATGTTTAGAATTCTTGAAATTCGAATAAAATCTGAATATATCACTTGTTTTTTGAATCGTGCAGGTTAGTGAATTGCACTGCTCAGATAACGATGACGGAAAAAAATTGGAGTGCTGAACACCATTGCTAAACTTCTTACTTCTATTTGACAGTTTTGGACGCTTATTGAACAATTACGTGCCGGATTTCGGCAAATTTTATTTGTACCTTCTTAATATCTTCGATACGAAGACTCTTTTTTTCGCGTTAGGACTCGATGGAGGAATGACTCGCGTACCATTTGAATGGAATTGTGTCAAAAGTGCGTGACGGTCGGGCTCGGGAGGACGTGTGGTGAAGTAGAGTCTTTATTTACGGCATGAAGAAGAGTATCTGCGGCCGTTTTTAATCCATGGTATATTTTTCACGTCAAGACCCTTAATACTAGCGCGATGTTGCGTTTTAAAGCGGGTGATTTCCTTACGTGCATGTCCGAAAGTGTTTCACATATCCATCAAAGAAAGCATCGGTGGCCATCTGCTTCTCTCGTAGTCAATGATCGTTAGCGACGAAGATCGTGTTGAACCTTTATCATGCGAATAACGTGAAAATTATGGCTTGAGCGACCCGGAAGAAGAGAATCTTGAGCCGGATAGTGTGGGGAGCCCAGAGCGCACGACTTTTCGTTGCTTTTATCATCGTGATTGGACCCGCCGTTGTGCTTAGAAGCTACGCCTGTGTCTTGACTTTCCTTGGCGGTGCTGCTGGTTTCTCTTCATGGTCTGGTTCGATTGCTACGTCCCGCGCCCTAGCTCCCCTCGCCGCTACTGACGCGTTCGATTGAGTATGTTGTAAAATATTTGAATTGAGGAGGAACATTTTCGGACAATCGGAAGCGACCCGCGACGGTCATCTCGCGACGGTCATCTCGCAGCTAATTAAATTATGATTGGTGTGGATTTGAAGTTTTTGGATGGATACTTTCAACCAATCAGAAGCGACTCGCGACGGCCATCTCGCGATCGATCGGATTATGAAGGGTTTGAGTGGAATTGGTGTGTGAGATTGGAGTTTTTGTTAAAAAGAATTTTCGACCAATCGGATGCAAGCGCGACGGCCATCTCGCGATCGATCGGATTATGGAGGGTTTGAGTGGAATTGGTGTGTGATATTGGAGTTTTAAATGAGAATTTTTATCAATCAGAGGCGACCCGCGACGGCCATCTCGCGATCAATCAGATTACAGAGGGTATCGGAAGTAACGGTCAAGTATTGGAGTCAGCGCTGAAGTAACCAACAAGTAGTGGGTGAAAGAAGTGTTTGACTTTGATGTAAGAACTAGTAACACTTAATAGATTCGAATTTACCCTGAACATCACAGATCTCTGGCGGCCCCCTAAAAGCCTTCTTCACTGTTCTCATACAAAAACCAAGTCTAATAGAAAGAAGTCGTTGAGTGAACACCTAAGCAAGAGGAGCAGCAGCCTTTTGAAGCTAGCTAGAGTTGGGGGCAGCCTGGAACTATTTTGTAAGTGTGTTCCTAGTGTGTTTGGTTGACTTGTGGTTCGGGCGGTAGTATCAAAGACCCAGGAAGTTAAACAAGAAGGACTGGATTACCTTCTTGTGTTGTTAATTAAGTTGAAACATTAAGATTTTCATCTCCTTCACGACAGACGTCTGGCATTCTGGGCGATAACGGCTTTTCAGAAACCGGAAATTGGGTAATGCTCAAATGCATATATACATTTAGTTAGATTAATTTTTAGGCTTTAATCTAACTTAATCACTTCTACTTTTCTCGTTTAATTGAAAAGTTCTTTTTCGTGTGGATCCTCTTGATTGGAGAACAGTTGTTGAGATTACGGTGGATTTGCTTTCTCGTTTCATTTTCTCTAAGGGGTTCCGGTCACGCATTGAATTGTGCAAAAAGAAATTACTGGTGATAACGTTGATAATAAATACACTAAAGCTTGATTCTCGTGATTTTAGTTTGTTTTTTATAATTAGCCTCGTAGTACGCTATTACCCCTAGCTGGGAACGCGCAAGACTCAAACGTGATGTCGATACAAACTATCGAACAAACCGTTTGTATCGCCCGATATGTGCGTCCGGAAACGTCAAAATGGCGCCGTCCTTCTCCTCCACGATGACAAGGTAGATTTTGTTCTGTGTTTGCGGACGCGGACCCAAGGCGCTGCGTTAACGAAATTACGTTTGGATTATATACGGCAAGGTGCCAAATGGAGCTCGTCGTAGTTTGAAGAATCGTTTGTCATTATATTGGTATTGATCATTCGTGTGCCATTCGAGAGATGGTAGGAATAACATTGGCTAGTGGTGACATGTAAACGGTGAAGGTTACGACATCGGTCTCCGAGGCAAATGGCACTCGACTAGTTACGCCTTAATGTAAAAATCAACAGATCTACGTAAAGTACAGTTCGAACGTAAAAAGCAGTACCCACATTTCCTGTATTGTGCTTGTTCTCCGTCCTGTCTACCAACTGACACACATTTAATTGTGTGAGGGCGGGTGTTCGTGGTGCCATTCTAGTGTTTGTGATAAATCGAGTTGTTTATATGAATATCCAGTCTGTATGCTATACTGTTTCTCCGCATCCGACCCTGTGATGCAGTGGTTTAGGCCCCACCACGGGGCCGGGACATCGCGGGTTCGAGTCCCGCAGTGGACAAGAATCCAAGGTCGGGTATAGTCGGGGTCCAAGTGTAATGAATAGACCCTTACAGCACGCTCTTGACATGGCTTACACCTTTCCGATTAAATGGGGATATTCTAAAATATCTCTACTGTTTCTCCGCATCAGCACATGCCCTGAGAAAAAATATCGAAGGCACCAGATCATTTTAATATAATTACAAACACGGTCACGAAATTTTCCAAGCGCAGTGAAACGATTGCAATATTTACCCATCAACGCACCATTACTACCAATTAGAAGACGTTTTGTAATAAAAATGTAGCTAGAAACCCGTACATATCATACATAAAAATCCGGACAAACTTAAGCCGGTGCAACTCTATGTTGTTTCCTTCATGGGAATTCAAAGCCTGTATCGCCTTATAACGCTGAATTGGCATCCAAAAGAAGTAACAAAGCTCGTTTTGCAGCTACAGCTGTCATTTCAAGCACAGATGCTGTCATCCGTGCACTCATAATTCGTGTGCAACGGAGTGTATCTCATGGACAGAGCGTGTTGTCGGCGGCGGAGTATGTGGCATATCCGATGGAACCAAAATGATCGATTTGAAAGGCACGTATCTATCCTCTTATTGCTATCGAGTAAACGACAAATCGTTATCGATAGCGCTGATACTTGAGCTATGGAAGGAGGATCATGCAATGCTCTCTGTGTTCGCACTCGACGGATGTCACGGTCGAAAAACATACGCCTTCACTTGAGCCCGCACATAAAAAGTTAATCGTTGTGAGGCAATAATATCTTTCTGTAAGAGGGCGTTGGGCGCAGTATTTACTATCTGATCTGAAACTTCTGAACAGATATTATATGCGTAGAAGTGGGTAAGAAGAGCCGCTGCCAGACGTGACTTAGTATGCGATAAAGTTTAAAATCGAAAGTGAAATATATATTATAAAATTAAAAGAATTTAAGCTTATAAAATCCACTTAAATCCACCAAGCTATAAGCTTGAAATCTTCCAACATGTATCCATGTGATACAACCAATCCGTATCCACCATAAGAATTTGCTTGAAAGCCAGAAATGGCTACATCCAAATTCGACACTTCTCCCGAAACGGCGCGCGCTGTAACACTTCATCGCAATCCAATCTATTTCCACAAGTCTTGCATCCGCTGCGCAATTAGGTCCTTAGTCAATAGATCGGCCACCATTCGAGGCTCGGCATATGTGTTGCCTCGAGCACGCCTTTTTTTAGCGATATCCTTAAGAAACTAAAACTTGACGTCAACATGCTTAGTGATTCCAGCACTAGCTTCACACTCCACATGCTCGAGAGCCGCTTTATTATCCATTTTCATCAACAATGGTGCTTTTGCATGCATACCGATTTCCATAAACATCTCGTAAACCCAATGTTTCTTTGCCGCTCAACGCTGACACAACATTTTTTTCAAAAATTCTGCTTCAGCTGTGTTTAATGCAACTGTGCTTTGTTTCTGGCATTTCCACGAAACAATAATTTCATTTACGAAAACGACCACAGCTCTAACGCTTTTTCGGTCAAACTTGTCGGCAGCAAAATCTGCGTCCGTGTAGCCCACGATACGAATTGACATGGGCAATTAATCATCGTGGTTCAAGTGAATGCTCGGATCCTTCGTGACTTTCCGTTACTTGACCATGCTTTGAAATCTCCCGATGTGGGTGCAAGAGTGCGTCTACACGGCAAACCAAATATTCGGCTGCGTGGAACGAGATATCCACAGCAGGCCTCCGACGACAGACTGGACCTTTTGACGTTTGGAAAATTCTCCCTTGACCTTGTCGGTAATAGTTCTTGAAAATCTTTGATGTTTTCCCCGTCAAGAACGGTTTTCCGCGCTACACGAACCTTCTTTAATCCATGCTAGATCAGGAGCTCATGTATAGCAACCTCCTGATCCATCGTAAACCCATCCTTGGGGTTTCCACTTATTCGAATCCCCAGGAATTTATTTACAGCACCCAGATACTTTAGCTACAACACTGCCATTTCCGTAAGAAAAACATTAACTGCTTCCACCGTAGCCGATAGTTCATCCACGTACGATCCAACCAGAACGGTACTAGTTTCATCACGCTTCACAAAAACAGGTGTGTGTAACACAGTGCATAGACTTCATTTTCTCCAGGGTATTGCAAAGCATCTTCTTCTAGAGCCTCCCATCTTGCTTTAACCCGTAGAAATTCTTTTTCAGTTTCAAAACGAGCTCGTCACTTGATGCGACCTCGAAATTTTCCATTGTTTTTCGCGGTATTTCCATACCCGGCGGCACTTTTAGATGGATGTCGTATCCATCTTCGGTCCTTGTCTTCAGGTAGACGCTGAGTACATCGCCATGTCGTGCCGGTACCCCCCGATTTGTGACATGGCAAGGATTACCTTTACAATATTTTTTCCATGGCTGTCGAGAACGTAAAAAGGTAATCCTGCCCGTAAAACTCCGTGCAACGAGACGTGCCTTGTAGCGTTCAATCGTTCCGTCGGAACGCAGCTTCGTTTTGTAAGCCCATTTAGTCGGTAGAGGCACCTTGTCAGACTGCCTCTTGACTCATTTCCACGTCCCCAGATCCTCGAGGGCCTTAGCTTTGCTTGTTCAGCCATCTTTCACATGTCGGCATTTCTACCTCCATGGGCCTCTCTGGAAGTCCTTGGATCCGTCACGGCAAAAAGTTATTCGATTTATAAATTCATGCATCGCACACTGTGTACGCAAATAGCGCACTTCCTGCAGAGTCATTACTTGCGTGACATTGTTCTTCACCCGTCATTTTAGTTTTATCGCTTGAAAATGGCGTTCCTTTCATCGCCCTTTTTCTTTCTTGTTTTCTCGAAAACAATTGCTTTTGAGGTCTTCTTCCTTGCTCTCCCCGATCTTTTAGGGCGCTTGAAATTGTCTTAAGTGGTTTCGCCCAACGGGGCTTGATTCGCCTCCGAAAATTCGCGTGGCTGGATCGTGCTGCTTTTCCCTTTGGCAAGCTGCTCGAGATCCTCCTCAGCCCATGACTTCCATACTTTTTGTTATATTGTCACTCGCCTCTTTTTTAAGCGTTCAAATGTCGCTGACAGGGCGAGTGACCGTCACCACTTTATCATTCAGTTTCATCATTCTTTCCCAAGATTAGAGCTCGATCTGCATGCTTTGAAAGGATCCTTTTCTTTGTACATGCAGGGCGAACGGAAAACCACAATTTCCTTCAGAGACGGCCTCTTGCTAGTCAATGATTTGTATGGCGATATGTTGCCGGGGTTATATCTGGTCGGTGTGCGGTTGACATATATGACGCACACTCAACCGCCTCCGACCAATACATCAAGGGTATCCCCGACCCAAAAATGATATATCTGACGATATTAAAAATGTTGCGGTTAATCCTTTCGGACTTTCCATTTGAGGCTGGATTACCAGCCTCCGTAACTTGTCTTCGCACCCCTGTCTTCTTTCAGAACAGGTTAACTTTCTGGTATTCTCCACCTTCATCAGTGTGTAAGACGTGAATTCTGCAATCGAATGCATTTTCAAAACAAGCCAAAAAATGCTCAAACATTTCCGCTGCACGCCCGAAAGACAGAGAAGCGAAAACTCACACATAGCTTGAAAATTGATACACAAGCACCAAGAGGTAACAGTTCCCTCGCTCGTCACGCGGTGTGATCAGACCCTTCAAGTCACTGCAATTCACACCGCCAACGCGCCCGACGGGCGAGTTTTTCCCGGAATTTTTCTGGGGCTGTGCTTTCCTTGTCGCTTTTCCCTCTGCACAGGTCAGGCACTTTGGTCGACTATTTTCCGTCAACCTTATACCTGACCTGAAGTCCTTGGCTTGGCCAGTTTTCCAACTTTGTCGTACGCCAAATGACTCAAACGTACCCATAAATGATGCAAGCTACCTTCCTGTGCATCATTTCCAGAGTTACACGCAGCATCATTCAACAGCATGTTCGAAACCTGTTGCGCACGGCCGTTTAATTTTCGAGGTAATAAATTCGCGACAAAATTGAACCACAGACATTATTCGGAAACAAGACTTTATTATTCCACTTGATCGTCAAAAACTTCTCCATTATCCGCTATTTTGCACCCTTTTTACGGAACTTGCGAAGCAAAATAAGATTCTTGGCAAGTTTTGGGTGCAAAATAGACTTCAGTCAGTTCAATTGGGATGGGTTCATCTTCCGGTGTAACTAGGTTTATCTTAACGACTCTAGTAACATACAATCTACCACCATCAGAAAGAGTGAACCCATCCGTTGGTCCACAATCGACCGCATTTTCAAGCATACTTTCATCTGCAACCAGATGCCGTCTTACGCCGCTGTCCAACTATCCCCATATTTTCTAATGCCTCGCCACCTGGGAAACTCTCCATCTGTGGATTCATCATTCGTCATTCCAATAGCATACAGCGCAAATTTCCGGTTCCACGAACCATTTGAATTTTCGGCATCATTTCCGGAGCCTCACTTCTTCTGTTTCTTCCCTTTGGGGGAAATTCCAATTTTCATGCCCGGGTTTTCCACACCCGTAACACTTCTTTACGAGTTCAGTTTCAGTTACTTAATTCGCACGCAATTTCACATGCTGTATCCACTTAGGGACGTCATCTTCCAGTTCCTGCGCCCACGCTATTAGTTCTTGCTCATGGCACAGGTAACCCGTTTGCATCGGATTGTACCTGTCCATGATTGCTATGTGAATTGCGATTCAGCGAGCTTGGCCATATATTTCACCACCTATTTTCTGCTCGACTCGCCATCTCGAGCCAGAGCCCACAGGTACAGGTAATGCTCGTTCCAAGTTTTTTTTCGGACTCTTCTCCGAAGGAAACAAAATTGCAGCCTGGTGGTGAGAAATGTTGACCTTAAAAGCACTGGTCATATGATGGATAACGGAGTGAAAGTAGGGGAACATTGGCCACCCCGTTCCCATATTGAAACGACAATACTCGGCGGCCATGCCTTCAAGGTGTTCCCCGAACTTGTTTACCTTCAACCGCTCCGTCCAAGAAAATCCAGACGAAATTTCGGCTATGTTGACAGCCTCGATAAAAAGATATGCCCATTGCTTGAACCCGGCACCGAGTCCCGGTTATATCTCCACTCCTAAACTTTATCAATGCAGAGCTTGGGTATCTTGTGGCAGCCAGCCTGGGCCGTGCACCTGTTCAGCTGGCGCACCAATTCCGCCCGTACTGGTTGCAGCATTCCAGACATTTGAAGGGAGCTTGGCTGCGCTCACTCGCGTCGCCCACCAATTTCAATGCCACAATCCTCGGTCAAATCGTTCAAGATCATTTGTTGACCGAACGGACCTCAACTGGGGAGTCTTTCCTCAACCCGGAAGCTGTGCTCGCAACCGACACTCGGCCTTGAGCTTCCTCCAACTACACAAGCTGTGTCTGCACTTCTTTAAGTCCACTCAAATGGCTTGGAGGACCGCACCTTGGTCCACACTAAAATCATCACTCCGTTCATCATTGTTAATTTTTTCCACAAAAACGAAACGATACACCACGATAAGCCGAAAACATCGATACGCTAGCCCTCCGGAAGTGAGAGGACTTCCACTTGTAATAGAAAACCTGACTCCAAACGAGAATTCTGCACTCGATAAATCACAACTTAATCTTCGAAAAAAAACCCACTGTAACCACAATTGTCCTCTTCGGCTCATAACTTGTTGTAAAGGGGCGTTGGGCTCAGTATATTCTATCTGATCTGAAACTTTTTTTTGATCAGATAGTATAGGCGTAGAAGTGTATAAGAGGAGCCACCGTAGAGCCGCTGCCTGACGTGACTTAGTATACGATAAAGTTTAAAATCCAAGGTGAAATATATATTATAAAATTAAAAGAATTTAAGCTTACAAAAGCCACTTAAGTCCACTAAGCGATAAAAGCTTGAAATCTTCCAACATGTATCCATGTAATTACATCCAATCCGTATCCACCATAAGAATTTGCTTGAAAGCCAGAAATGGCTACATCCAAATTCGACACATTTAATATCTTTTTGTTTACTGGAAAACAGGTCGAAAGGCTTTTCACTATGGTTACGATACTTATGAGTATTTTTTTAAAAAAAATAAATATTACTTCTCTACCCATTCCACATTGGTCGCAAAATCGTTAAACTTTAGACGGAAATGGCGCAGTATCTTCGGATACAATAAACTTCTCTAAATAAGTACTGGTGAGGTCTCTATCTCCTCTTGCTCGTGAAGGATAACTCTATGCTACTTCGTACAATCACTTCCTCTCCCACGGGATTGTAAATCATTGGAGACTTTTTCTGGATTTATAGTTTTCAACTCATCTACGGTGACTTCGAATCATTAAAAATTATAGGAGACGACACCAGAGGGCTTGCACCTTTAAACATCCCGCATGATATGTGTAACTATGTCCCGATGACCCGACACTTCTAATCATGAGCGCACTGCATATAACATGTGTCATGGGTGTTATCGTCTTGAGTGGATTCGTAGCCACTATGAAACTGCTGAAACGTTTCTTTGTCCATTTCCGCCAGAACTTAGGAAACTTGAGTCGTAGATGTTGATTTAAGCTTTAATATAACGAATTTGTCCCACTTGAATTTTGTAGCATTCAAGTATCCGTTCTCGATAAAAATAATGCCAAAGGTAGTTCATAGACATTAGATGAAGATAACCAAGTCCGGGACTTGCAACCGAATGTATATTAAAACAGTGATTATTTTCCTAGAATATAAATATGCATGAGATTATGTGTTGAAGATTATTACGATACTACATCATTTATGTAACTAACACTAATTACTAAGGTCGAAGTTAGCATTGCTAAAAATGAAAATTACCCTGGTACCGTACTTCATGAAAACAGGTACAATGCACATTTTCAACAGAAACAAACTCACACTTGACATTCCGTTGGCATGTCCTCCTCGTTTCAAAGCTCCCGGTGTTTTGTACTTTCTAAATCATCGTTATTTTGTAACGTTCTTGATCTTGTTTTTTACTGACTTCGCCATGTCTCGGAAATACACATTACTAAATAGACATTTTTATCTCGCAAAAACACGATGGAACATCAAGCGATTCAGTATAACACACGGCAACAAAGAGATTTTGGACAGCATTAACTCTCACATCACTATAATTCCGAGTAGCGTCTTTCGAAACCACAAAGAAGTTACCGTCTCAAAGCATGTGAAACGATACCGCGGTCTACATGTATTGGTAGAAATCATGACCTCGATCTCGTTGCTCGATCAGCAAGTTTTTGGAAAGGCAAAACGACGTTACGGTTATTGATTCATGAACTTTCAGGAACATAACGGTGATCAAATGTGTCGCGATCTTGGTGGAAGTGCTGATTTGCTGGAATTGGATCGGGCGGTTGATAAAGATGATATATTAATTTTAAAGATCGATCGATTTGATGATGAATCTAGTTTCAAATCTATGTTACGGGCTTGCGTGAAGAAGCGCGCAATATGGTGAAAAAATGTAAATTTAATTCAATAAATAATTATATACTAAATCAAGTTTCCTATTTCCTAACTTTTCTCCAAAACAGAAGACTTGATAGTAATAATAATATGAGTGGATGTCTTATTAAATCTAAACAATATACAAAGATGTAATACTAATTTCTCCTTTTTTCACTTTAATGAGAACCGAGATTTGTTGAAGCAAAATCTTGTCCTTCAACAGAAGGTTGATCCGCAGAAAACGGAACTCGACAAATCAAAGTCGGACTTTCGGTCTTTTCTGGTCGATCTGGATTACCACGATATTCGTTGCGGGGACTCAGGTCGTCTTCGTGAAGGGACAAAGCTTAGACTTGAGGCATCATACATAAAATGTCGGGAGCACTTGCATTGCTGTGGGAATGTCCAAAGTGTAGGCATTCTCCTTAATCTTTTGGACCTAAAAGGGTTCAATGAATTTGGTCAACCCTTCCGTGTATGGATAATTCATTTCATTTGTATGCAAATTAGTATTTGATAACATGACTAATTCACCTTTTTTGAACGAATTTGTATTTTTTCAATTCTATCCGTTCTGCTTATACTTATTAGAAAGCATAAGCAGGACTATCTTTCACGTAGCATATCACAGCTTGGCGCCGTAATAAAGTCGTCTAGTGTTTCTTTAGCATTGGATGTATTGTCTTCCCCATCTGCCGCTCCCGGAGCAGACGCATATTCAGTATAGTTTCCGCCGTTTTGACTGAAACTTAAATGTTCATATCATTGTAGAAACTGTTTATAATTCTATATTCAGTTACTATATCCGCTCATATCAATCAGACGGGTGCTGTGGGCACATTAACTGGTGGGTCAGAAAAGGTATATCTGTATTAGAAACGTCAAATGCTATATTATCAGTGGGCACGTTCTTGCTTTTGCAAGTTGCCACTGCGCTTTTTTTGCATCGAAACGCTCCAAATTTAGCGGGTCCCTTCCTTCACTAAAGTCGGCGTACCGTTAGTTTCCACTGCTTAGACCGGATACTACACTTGATCTTAGCCAAAATGCCGAAACGTTATAAGAATATATCAGAGGCGGGGATCGGACCCTCGATCGTGAGCGTGCCTCGATTGTGAGCGTGTTAATTTTTTTCAATATTTGCATTTTTAAAATCAATATCTAAACAATTGTTAGTAATTTAAGAATTCAAATATATTTTTTAAATTTAATTTTGTTACTCACGTCCTAACCACTAGACGACACCGACACGTGCATACCGTTAGTAAAGCTGGAGTGCGTGGATGTCGCATGACATTCACACAAAACAGTTTTACTGTGCCCTGAATTTGTTGAGAGCAAATTCTGTGATTGCAAAGCATCACTCCACAGTTCTAAGGCATGCGCGTAAGAACGAAGCATTTCGCCAAAAATGCGATTGGATAGTTTGGTTTGCCCATCCTTCCAGATATCTGCGGTTGACCTATTCAACTGCGTTCCCAGCAACGATAACGTTTCTTGACAGAAACGTCTCGATATGAGAACACCACTTGTTACATCCAGCTTGTATCGCATTTCTTCACTTTTCTGATCCTGTTTATAATCCTTACTTTACATAAACCAAACGACATCTGCCTTCTCCGGGAAATTGCCGATCGGCCAACGGTATCAAAGGAGTCTTTTCGGTCGGCAGAACCACTACTGGCCCCATTTCGACAAATCGATTCCCAGGTGTGGACTCGATGAGCCTGTTATTTTTATATTTACCACATTCGCCGATTGAGTTTTGAATCAAGTCAGGACTTCTGGTATCTTCTTTTTTGCATACGTTGACAAAAGGTCATATCAGCCTCAAACCGATAAGATCGTCAATAATGCATCTGATTTGAAGACTGATCAGACTCCTGTGCGTGGAAGCGTTGGTTTTGATGATTTTTTTGGATCTGTGAAGTTGGATTTAGTCCCCGGAGAATCTTGAGATTATTGGAATTACTTTGTCAAGATGGCCGTCCCAACGCATAGGAAAGAATACTGTAGACAGTATCGTGGATGTGGTTAATTAAGCAAAGACGACATGGAAGATAAACGATGGAAATCTTCTTGTTATGCTGCAGTATCGACCATCGACGGAACATTGCTCGTATGTTTGGGTGCGACATTGGTTCGAGCAAACGAGATGGGTGTGTGGGTAGGAAAAAGTCTGTAACTCACCGATGGTGGACATCACTTCACTGAAACATGAGTATAATACTTATATGTGTGAGTTGGAAAGTTGTTTGGCCATTACGCCATATTCGGAATAGATTTCATGGAATATGGCTTGATATACCTAACGAAGTTACGATACAGCTGACCGGAAGACCATCTCTCCATGGTTCCAGGTCAAGTCCCGTGAATCTGGGTCTATTTTTATAGGTTGACCCGGCCAAATCAATGGATGTGCCTATATGGATGAAACACTGCAGCTATGATCTACGCAAGATACCAGCTGGGCCCCCACTATTACTGAAGGAACGGGACGGTTAGGGTATCACTATATTGTAAATGTCACTGATCATATCTATGTGATGTAATTCTCAGGAAACAAAGTTTTGTTTCGATATCGTGAGTAGCAGGCTCCGGCGTATCAGACAACTATGATCAAATGAGTGAAGCGTCTTGTAAAGCGGTTGATTAAGTACCTATCTTTGATCTACCCCTATAAGACACCACTCGTTGTGACCCCTATGGATGACGGGCCACTACATATAAACTTTTATGTGGGGGCGAGACAACCTGTACCCCCCCCCCCCGCGGATTGAAGCAAAATAGACGGTAAAAATAAAAGAGATTAAAATAGCGCCATATGCTCCCCTCCGGATCAACAGGGAAACAAAAAGAAGACAGTGTTCAACACGCCCCATCAGGTGGAAAAAGAATGGATGATCAGGTGGGATCTGAGATGTCAACGATGCGAGAAGAGGCAACGTTTGTGTGGCGACCTTTTCTCGAAGAACTGAAGAAGCATTAGCGATTGCCCGAGGTGTCCCCACAGACTGAATAAATAAACGCCGAAGATCTAAGGATCGGTGGCTATGATGTTAATACAGTGAAGAAGTAAATAAACTTCATAGCAGCGTCGCCAGTTACTGATTTGAGAGGGAATCCCTTTCCGTCAGCGTTTGGACATATGCGTTGGAGATACTAAACCTATTGCACAGAGCTGTCGTTGCGTCAAGCCTTGCTACCGTAAAAATTATTTGCCCTGACCAAGGGATGCCTATCAGCAAAGACTGTACATCCCTCGACGTTCTTCTGGGCTTCACCTATCGTTAGTCGGTATTTTGTTGCGTACCAATTACCGAATTGTCAACCGATTAACTGGGCAGATGGTTACCCGATGCGGCTGATCGGCAACGTGTTGGATGACTTTAACATGGTTATGTTGTCTTGCTCGTTTGAAATAGACAACGATTTATTGGTGGTATCAGTGACAGAAAGAACCAGAACGATGTCGGCGTTTGTTAAACCCCGTTTCAAGTGAATGCAATGGACCGTATCCTTCTCTACTTAAAGTATTCAAGGCAGACACATACTCATTGATCTGGGTTGACCTTTTTCACTGATCTGATCGAAGCTTGCGCTTAAGAGCTCCGAACGTTCTTCAGCTTTCTTTCCTGATTAATTGTTTGATACTCATTCAATAGGCGAGTCTCTTCGTCTTTGTATGCATCTTGTACCTTCTTTAGAGGGGTCAAAGCAGGTGTAGTGCAACGGACTGTTTTGAACTGCTCGTTTCTGTTACAGACACGGTTTTGTCTTGTAATTAGGTATACGTACTATCGCATCCGCTTACGAAGGTAATCTTCCCGGTTTGTACTCAACCATGAAGTTGTATTCTGCAAATAATGACAACCATATTGCTATTATTTGTGGAAATGCGTCTAGTTTACGGATGAGCGTAAAGAAACGTGGTCCGTATAAACGACGAAAGGTCTACCTTCTAATAGATAGATCCAAAAAAATTTTGCCAGTGAATACTTCATGGTAAGGTATTCTTTCTTATATACAGGATATTTGAGCTCAACTCGATGCAGCTGACGCGATTGATAACATATTACGCGATCATGATCATCGTGATCGGGTTGAATTAGTGAAAAGCCGATTGAAGAATCACTCGCATCGCAAAGGACGTGAACGGGAAATTGTTATCGACTATCGATAGCACCAGTGCTTCAGTCAAGCTTTGCTTAACTGCGCCAAATGCTTCTTTACATGGTTACCCCAATGTCATTAAAGGTCCTTCATAATTGTTTGCAGAAGAGGGTGTTTGATGTCTGCACAATTACATGAGCATTATGCATGTAGGTTGCTAAACCGATGAACTTACGATGTTCCTTGACATTCTTTGGCGGTGACCATTTAACTATCACATGGATATTCTCTGGATCAGGGGCGAACCCCATTCCCGCCGACGAAGCAACAAAAAAACTGGTATTTGAGATGAACTAAAAGTGCATTTCATTAAGTTTGATTGATATAATGCTTAGAAATGAGCTCTAAGACTTGACGTAGTTACCCGTAATGCACTTCTACGTCACAGTTCCATGTTTATCCTTACTATAGATGAACACGTCTTCAAAGTAGCTCGTTGCAAATTCCCGCACTGGCGTTGCACTTGTGTAACATATCTGTTAAGCATTTCAGGGGCATTCTTCAATTTTCTGTGGCATTAAAGTGTATTGAAGTTGAAGTGCTTACAACCGCGAGACGGATATCCTTCTCACGCATTACAATTTGGTAAAATATGTCTCTCAAACGAGAGCAATGAATACGGTTGATCCAGCTCATGCCAAATTTCAAATCACTGTTCTCTTTAATTTTCACAAAAAATATTTTCTTTAGAAAATCTATACTTCAAAACAATTTACCATCGCATTTTTTTACGTCCTAAAAATAATAATCATGCCAAGGCATCCATTTATTGATTTTTAGTATAAAAATATACCTACTTAAACGATTGTTTTTTTTGCTGATTTATTTAAAAAATAAAGGACACGAAAAAATAATGAAAGGTTAATGGAAGATGGGGATGACGTCAAATATTCAAGGTTCTTATGACCGATGATTACATCTTTTATCAGTATCGCGCTTTCGCCGGTACTCACCATTGCAGCGTGACACAATACTTCATACCTGGCACGAGGCCAATCTCATGTATCTTTCGGGATCTCGCATGGAATTTCTCTGGAAATATGTCAGCGTATTTGCAAAGCGCATCAAAAGAAGGGGATAACGCTTTAAGCGACTCTCAGCGCTGCGCATCAAAGCGCTGAACTTTTGATTTTATCGGGAACTGACTACTTCCACTTCACGCAAATATTGTGCTGCTGCGTAAGTAAGTCCCACTGGACTATTGTCAACGGATGTAACGTTCGTTGCATATGTCGGATCTGAACTGGTGGTGTCCCATTGTGGCTGAAGGGTACAAGTGTATTGACTGATACACATGTATTACTCACAGGGTGATCAGTTCCTACGGCATTGCCGCACGCGATCGATATAAAGACGATGAATTCGTCAGATCTTCCACCTCAAAGCTTGTGCGTATCACGCGCTTTGGCATAGTCACGGTCGCACGTTCGCCTTACCGGACTGACAACATGCTTCGTGGTGTTTTCACCACCACGAAGTTAAACGACGCTAATAATATTGCTCTAACAAAGTTTTTGGATGCGCCGTATAGACACTGCACGCACGGTGACATCGGTCTATTCGGGTTAACCTTCACGGTGATGAGCGTTTTCGCATCACCCTGCACACATTGACGAGAAATTGTCCGCCTGGGGCTATTTATATCACATGCCTGATGCCGGCATATGAGTCAATCCTTCTAACAGAACGGCATGTAAAACAATCCTTCTAACAGAACGTCATGTGAAATAATCCTTCTAACAGAGTGTAACAGGGCTACATTAGAGTCACATTTAGTAGGTGGTGTACGTGAGTACACTACGGTGGGGTCAGTATTGACCGGTTCAAAAGGTTTTGAACCATTGGTTATTTTAACCAATCAGGGCAGTAGCCCTTGGGGGGTGGCGTGTCATCCATCCACGTGTCGGTACACAGGTGGTGTACACTACATTTTAGCTAGGTACGAATTCGGTAAGTTCTACTTAGTATTACATATGGTTTACATTAGTTTAAATTAATTTAGGCTAATTATATATTAAATATACATTCAGTTTACATTTGACTCTATTATCTACAGACGCAAGACCTCGACCGGTCGCGCGTGTAGTGAGTGCCGTAGCGTAAAGGGAGCCCTCCCTTTAGCTACACCCTTAGTAAGTGTGGAGAAGCGTGCCCAAAATTTGGCACACTTCTGGTCAAGTTTCGTCAAGGCATTTGGTCTAATTTCGGATTGGCTTAAACAAGGGGGGCTTTTCAGCCTATCAGACTCAAGAAATATCAAGAACGCAAGTTTTGGTGAGTCACCCGACTTTGGGTATTTTACATATTTTTGTGTGGGTACATTTAGGGACTATAGGGTAGTCGTATTTTAGTTGTGGTTTTACCTTTTAGGACAGAGGTTATACCTTTAAGTAAGGAAATCTTTTAGCTTTCCGATAAGTGGCTGAAACCTCTTCTGGTATTGGTTCACACCACAGCTAGGGGTCGCCGTTCTTCCCTTTTCGTACACTAGTCGCCTCCGCCCGCCGCGGAGTGTTTGGGGGAAGAGGGTCGAATTATCCCCTCTCGCCCATTATACCCGGTCTGGACGCACCGCACGCGCATTTTGGCCCACCGGAAGTCCCTCGACGGGAGTACGATTTGGCGATCTCAACGCCTCAACTCGAGTACGTTCGGAACGTGCTATTCACTGGATTGGTCTTGGCGTGGATATATCGTTTGTGGAGTTTCACGAGAATATTGGGTCTTTACGCGGACATATTGGCTTGTTTTAATATTGGTTGGAAACTAGACCGGTTTTGGTCTTATTTCGTATTGGTCAGGGGCTAGACCGGAACGGTCGGTCTACCCTCTATTATTTTGTATTGGTCAGGTCTTGATCGTTTGGACGATCGACCTATTGGAAGTTATCTCTTGGAAGTGTTTTTGGTCTGTTTGTGTCTGGGGTGAAGAGTTCCGCCCCAGAGATACCTACCCAGATCGGTCTTCTATATTCAAGACCGCTTCGATCAAATCCGCGATCCCGATCCACGAGTGTGTAACTAGCCCATTCCATCGGGTACACAAGGTGAGATGGA